>PVKV010007498.1:0-95383 GCA_004027835.1 Alouatta palliata
GGGGGGAAAAAGGGGAGGGACAGCGGGGGGTGGGGAGTTGGGGAGGGATAGCATGGGGAGAAATACCAGATATAGGTGATGGGGAGGAAGGCAGCAAATCACACTGCCATGTGTGTACCTATGCAACAATCTTGCATGTTCTTCACATGTACCCCCAAACCTAAAATGCAATAAAAAGTATATATATTAAAAAAAAAAATAGAAGAACAGATTAGTGGTTGCCAGGCATAAGGAACAGAGAGAGGCTGAGTGGGCCAGCAGATGCGCCTTTTAAAGAGGAACATGAGGGGTCCTGTGGTGGTAGACATCTTCTGTGTCTTGGCTGCAAATGCCAATATTCTGGCTGTGATATTGTTCTACACTTTGGCAAGATGTTACCACTGGTGGAAACTGAGTGAGGCATATATGGAATCTCTGTATGGTTTCATAAAACTGTATGTGAATTTACGATTATTTCAAAATACAAAGCTTAATTTTAAAACAAAAAAAAAAAGAAAAAGAAAATCAAAACCAAATCTGATCAAGCCTCTGAATTCTACTGCCAATTTATAGGGAAAAAAGGAGACAGAGTGACATGTTAGATGACACTGCTGGGGACACAATCAGAAAAGTGTGTAATTTAAGAAACTTAACCAACAACAAGAAACCTGTTGTTGTTTTTTTTTTTTTTTTGAATAACAAAAACTCAAGAAAAAAAGGGGAGATGAAGGAGAAACCTATAAATTATTAGGGACTTAAAGACATATCCATATTGAATCCTAATTTATACAAAAAACAATTGAGGTAATTTGAACATTAGATATTTGACAATATGAAGAAAGTATTGTTGGCCAGGTGCAGTGGCTCATGCTTATAATCCCAGCAGTTTAGAGGGCCGAGGTGGGAAAATATTTAGAGCTCAGTAGTTCAAGACCAACCTGGGTAACATGAGGAAACTCTGTCTCTACAAAAAAATGCAAAAATTAGCTGGGCATGGTGACTCATGCTTGTAGTCCCAGCTGCTTGGGAAGCTGAGACTGGAGGATCATTTGAGCCTTGGAGGAGAAGGTTGCAGTGAGCCAAGATCATGCCACTACACTCCAGTCTGGACAACAGAGGGAGATCCTGTCTCAAAAAAAAAAAAAAAAAAAAGTATTGTTAATTTATTTTGGTGTGATAATTATTTTATCAGTATGTTTTATTTTAAAAAGAGTCCTTAACTTTTAGAGACACATACTGCAATACAGGTGAACTGGTATGAGGTCCAGGACTTACCTAATTAAAGACAACCAGGGCAGGGAGATGCAGTGCCGTAAGTGAACAAGAGTCTTCACAAAACAAGATTATCCATGAGCTGAAAATTGATGAATTTCATGAAGGTGATGGGTTTATGCAGGTTCATTATATCACTATGCTCTCTACTTTTGAATAAGTTGGAAGCCTACCATAATAAAAAGTTGGGAGAAAATGGACTTTTGGTGGACTAAAACCAACTAGAAGATATTTTAATGGGTACACATGTAAATCCTATGTTTGAGCTCAGAATGCAGAAGAGAGATCAGGTGTCAAGAATTTACACAAAAATAATCTGGGATTTAGCTGGCCCTGAGATCTGCATGAACTAGTAAAGTAGGGTGTCTACTACAAAAATTGATCTCACCTTAGACCAAGAGTCCAACAGGATCCTCTGTGTTTAGGTTCTAAGGGATGTCTGGAATAGCGTGCTCAACTCTCAACCCCAGAATTTATAGAAGACATTGTCAAACCATGAACTATTTACTGCCAAGTTCAGCCTAGAGAAAAGAAGACTTAGTTAAGGACACAAAAGGACACAGTGGTGAGCATTCCAGGGAGGCAACTGTTGGCTAAATACAGGGATTTGTGCCACATCAGGAAGTAGCATGAGATATCACAGTGCGCTTCAGCATTTTCCCTCTGTTATCCCAAAGAGCAGAGAAGGAGGATAAATGTGTCACCTGAGGTAGCAACACAGACTGAAAAAGTCTCAGAAATGTGTCTAGTCTTTAAAAATCATATTAATTTGCATTCTAGGCAATAATACTTTAAGCTGATAGAAGTATGCAGTTGGCTGGGCGTGGTGGTTCACACCTATAATCCCAGCACTTTGAAAGTCCAAGGCAGGTGGATCACCTGAGGTCAGGAGTTCGAAACCAGCCTGGCCAACATGGTGAAACCCCGTCTCTATTAAAATACAAAAAAAAAAAAAAAAAAATTAGCTGGATTTGGTGGCATGTGCCTATAATCTCACCTACACGGGAGGCCAAGGCAGAAGAATCGCTTGAGCCTGGGAGACAGAGGTTGCAGTAAGCTGAGTTTGTGTCTCTGCACTCCAGCCTGGGTGGCAGAGTGAGACTCCGTCTCAATAAATAAATAAACAAATAGAAGCATGCAGTCTTCCTGTGGCTTCTTCTGCTTCTAGCATACTACGCCATAATGAGGTATAAAAGAAAATTTACCTGAGGGAGAGACACATAAAGGGGTGAATAGAGGGAGTTCCTGCCCCTTCATAGCTCTGTACCCTCAGTGAGTGATTTTACCTTGTTGAGCCTATTTTACTCATCCGTAAATAACATGTACCTAACTAGATTTAATGTATGGATGTCAGATTCTCTACAGAACAATTACAGCTATCGTTTATTGAGCATTTGCTATGAATTCTATAAAGTCACTTCTGTTACGCTGCTTATTATGAAAACATGAAATTGTTCCAGCACAATTGATATAATAGGAAGCAATTTGAGCATAACATAAATTTCATGTTTGCTTATGCAAGATTTCATCTGTGAGAAACACCTGCAGGTGCCCCCAGCTGAACCAAGCTACGTAGGAGTACACAGAACACACCTCAAACATCTCCCAGCTACCTCAGCGGGGATGTTGTACACGCAGCATAACGCACAAAGGTGTGTGTTATGAACCACACCCATCCACATGTGGTGTAATAACTTTCATCTGATTTCAAATAACCCTTTTATCGCAACTTCTCAATAACTCACAAGGTACATCCCTTCTGACATCCACTTACACAGGTAAACTTTGGATTATTCCTAGTAAGATAAAGTACAATACTTTTGAGTATGTATGCATTTTTTAATTAACGTGTAAAATAGTGCTACAATTTTATTTGCTATATATACCAAATTAATTAAAAACTGTATAGTTATATACATATATATAGAACTATATAGTTATATAGAGACAGTTTTCTCTCTCTCTCTCTCTCTCTAGTTCTCTCTCTCTCTCTCTTTATATATATATATATATATATATATATATATATATATATATATATATATATATATATATATATATATATATAGAGAGAGAGAGAGAGAGAGAGAGAGAGAGAGAGAGAGAGAGAACTTGTGACTTTTTGAGCATTTCTCCCGTAGCTTCATTCTCTTCATAAGTCCTGTGATTTTTGTTGTGTGATTTTGCACAGCACAGTGACTTTTAGGAACACGTGTAGTACTATAGCTGAAGTGGCTGTACCAAGCAATTTACATGCTTTCAGTTGTCCCAATAACTCAGGGAAATGGATGCTATTATCCTTACATTGTAGGTACTCAGTAAATGACAGCCGCTGCTATTTGTCAGTTACTATGGCACTTTCTCTTATTGATGGTCAAGGAATTGAATGATGGACAATAGGTTTTTAGTGAGCAATGTGGTCCCTTCTATTTCTCATAGTCTCCAGTTCTGGACACCTTTGGCCAGGAGTCTATCAGAGGCCTCAGTGGGCCAGCCCCTTCCCGGCTGCCATCTACCCACCAGGCAGGTCAAGCAAGCCATGCCCTACCATTCCCTGTTCAGTCTTGGGAGGTGTCTTCTTAACCTTCCCTTTCCTCTGTGACTCAGTACCTTCACTGAAAGATCAACTGATCAGTTTGCTGGAGAAGCTTATTATAGTTCAGCCAAATACTTTTCATAAAATCTGCATGATTACTTTTGGCCCAGATGTCTGGAATATCTGTCACTTCCTGCCCTGTGTTCTCTGTGAAATGAAGGCCTAAAATGAGTCACTGGAAGCTTCATCTCACAGATGAGTGTTTTCTTTAGATGTCTTCCCCAGTACCTGCCATTCTCAGTGCCTAATTCTAGAGGTTTCCCTTCTGGATAGCTTTTAAAAAAATAATAAGTGACTTCTTAAAATCAAAAGCTAAGAAGCACATTTATTCTTCAGTCAACACATTAATCTCCTCTGTATTGGATACAGCACAAGACGCTGGGGATAGAGCTGGAGGCAGCCCAGATGCACCCCACACCATTCACCCTCATGGAGCACACAATCTATTGGATTCATGGAAATAACCTAACACAGGTCTACATATTTTAGACATGTTTTCAAATTAACTTTTGAGAAAGATGCCCACAATTCATCTCTTCACTCAGATTTCTAGGACAAAAAGAAAAATAGGAAGTTAAAAATCTTAGCTTTGCCACTTCATAGATTCATCACCTTGAATAATTTGATTACCCTCTTAAGCCTCAGTTTTCTCATCTGTAGATGGGGATTCTGCAGATATGGAAGGGTTGCTGCAAGGATTACAAAGCATATGGCATATAAATACCCTGCACAGCAGTACATGACATTAAAAACATAATGGTTTTCTCTCTCTTTCAATTCTATTGGCCCTAAGCCTTCAAGGTAGCAAGGACTTAGCTCAGGGGGCTCCAAGCCACTGTTTTCTGGAAGCTCATTCATCACAGAACCCTGCAGTTACACCTAGAGCTTCACACCGGTGCTGATCCTTGCAGATTGGGTTTGAGAACACGGAGAAGTAGCCTTGAGCTGAGTCTAGAAGGCACAATTTGCCAAAAGGTCTTGGCATGAGACAGCCTCACCACCCTGCAGCTTCTCAGATTAGCCCCCCTGAGGAGCCTCCAGGTTTGCGGGTATAAGAAAAACCAACCACGCCTTAATGGAAAAAGAGGGAACCCAGGCCACCCACCTTTCCCACCCACGTCTGCATTGGCTTCTCTGAAATTGAGTTTTCTTTATCCTGGTTAAATGGTCATTTTGATCCATTAATCCACTTCTTGACTGTGTGCGACAGAAATACTTAGTTGTTGGCTCATTTTTCGCCAGGGGCAAAGGGAGGGAATGATTCTGACATCAATCAAATTCACAAAGGTTTTTTTTTTAATCATGAAATATAATCATACTTTATATTTCCAGTATTGTCAAGAAATGAGTTGTGAGCAGCCAACACATGTTGAAAGCAGTGGCTGTAGGTTTCGGTCCAGGCAAATTACTATGCGAGAGAATGCCAAGATGCAGTATGGCCCCATGTGAATAACTTTTCTTTTGCATTAAAAAATATAGAATGTACTACATGCTAGAAACTTTACATATATTATTTCTAACCTCTCAACAACCCCTGGAAATAAGAATTATTGTTCTCAGCTTACAAATAAGGAAACTGAGACCCAGAGAGATTGAGTTAAAAATCCTTACTGGTCCATTTTTCAGGATTATCTTTTCTGACTTGGTTGAGTATCTGTGGAATTTGGTTTTCATCATAATTGTGTTTATCAATACATTTCTCTTTTTGTTAAATGCCTCTCTCTCCCCTACCCCTCACCATCCACAACAGCCAAGAAGGAAAAGATGCTATTTGTGTTATTTATCTGGCCAACACACTGTGAGTCCCGATGGTGTTAAGCCCCAGGCCAGCTTCTAGGAATCTCAGTGGTGACCACAACAGCTTCAGGCTCTCAGGAGCTTATAGGCCAGCACTCAACTCTGTCACCTCAGCTCCTAGCTCAGTGCCTGGCACACCACAAACATTCAATCAATATGACATTGACTGCACAAATCTGTGAGAGACAGATCAACCTGCTCCTGAATCCTGATGAACCCAAGCCTCACTTATGGTGGCTCCTACATATCCTTCACAGTGTCCTTCATGTCAGGCTATTTTCCCCTGCATTGTTCTCACTGTCTCATCTGTCTTCTTTACAACCCTGTCATGTGCCAAACCAAACAAGCCTTAATCAAACAATGCCCTATCAGACCCTTTGAACCCACTTCGCCTGGATGGCAAGGCCTACCTGATTCAGAACTCCATAGAAAAAGCCACCTCCTCGGAGAAGCCCTCCCCAGCCCTCCACTGCAAACCAAGAACACTCTCTTGTGCCATCGTGAAGCACCTGGCTTATACCTGCCTTTACAGACATATCACACCATGCTGGCATTAGTTTCATGCCGCCTTTGCAACTGGGCTGTGAGATCTTTCAGGGCAGACTCCACAAGTTGCTCATTTTTGAGTCATCTTGTATTTGTTAGGAAACTTCAACAGCAAGTAATAGAAAACCCAACTAATAGTTTAAACAGTAAAGACCATTATCTCACAGGAAAAGAAACTTTGGGATATGGAAGGCTTAATTTGAAACCTCCATGAACACTTCAAGGAAACCACTTTTCATTGTCCCACTCTGTCTTCCCCATTAGCAATGTTTTTTCTTATGATTCCAAGATGGTAGCCACAGTTTCAGGCACCACATGCAGACACAACAGCAGCAAAGGGAACATGTAGAGAATAGGGGACACATCCCCTCTCTGATGTCTCTTTTAGAGATGAAAAACACTTGTTCGGTCATCCAAGCTGATTTCTCCTGATACCTATGAGCCAGAAGTGGCTCACAGATATGTCCATATCTAAAACTGTCTTAGGCAAAGAGAATGAGACCAACTTGAAGGCTGAGACCAGTTCTTTCTTTCCTCCAGAAACACAAGGCTTCAGCAGAGAGTGAACAAAATCAGAGTTTTCTTAGCAGAGGAAATGCGTGAGGAATGAATGAAAATGACAACCCAGGGGCATCTGCAATTCCCCTGTGATTTTTTTACTCACTGGACTCACTCTTCTCCTAAGTAGCACAGTAGAATTGTTGCTTAAGGTAGATCTAGGTAAAAATTGGCTGGATTTTGGGAGGAGTTACGAGGTCTTCTGTGGCTGGCCTTCCTCTATGCAGACCCAATAGCACCTAGGTCCTTCCGCTCACTGTGGGCTAGCACTGTGAATTCATTCATTAGCTCATAGAAGCATGTTGATTTCTATCATGTGGCAGCCCATCAACTAGGTGCTCGAGACCCAGATTCTGTCCTCAAGTGGCCCTGTTACTGCTCAGTCTCATTTGTTTCTTTCTTCCAAAATATGAGATAGGCAGAGAAGATATTCCTTTTGCACAGAAAAGGATACTGAGGTATGAATTAGCAATGTGATATTCCTGCCAACACAGAAGCTCATCTCAGAAAGAAATGATCCGAAATATAAACAGCCAACTATAAGCCTAATTCTCATTCTAGTCAACTGCAGACAATGACCCCACTTGAGATCTATTCCGTGGGACAAGGCGGCAAATGAAGCAGAACACTAGTGCTTGTGTTCCCCATTCCCCAAACCAGCATTTTCCAGAATGTGTTTCTGTGAAATGTTCCTGGAGGAAAAGAGTTCCATGGTCAGATAATTTTGTGAAATTCTGCCTATTAGCCCTGCCCTCCCTCAGAGAGTCACAATTTGCTTTAATGCGTGGAAGTCTCTGAAGTCCTAAAGTATGTAAGCAGTTTATTTCAGCTGGTTAAAATTTTAATCACTCACAAGGCCGGGCGAGGTGGCTCACGTCTATAATCCCAGCATTTTGGGAGGCCAAAACAGGTGGATCCCCTGAGATCAGGAGTTCAGGACCAGCCTGGCCAACATGGGGAAACCCCATCTCTACTAAAAATAAAAAATAATAGCTGGGCGTGGTGGAGGGCACCTGTAATGCCAGCTAATTTGGGAGGCTGAGGCAGAAGAATCACTTGAACCCAGGAGGTGGAGGTTGCAGTGAGCTGATATTGCACCATTGCGCTCCAGCCTGGTCAACAAGAGAGAAAGTGTCTCAAAAAAAAAAATTACTCAGAAAACACATCTTCATTGCAAAACCCCTCCCAACATCCGTTCATTCATTAAGTAATTATTGTGTATCAACTATGTGGCTTGCACTACATAGTTTTGAGCAAAACAAACACGGTCTCTGCCTCCCAGACTTTATAAAGTAGTGGAACTAAATTCCGTATCACCAAGAACAGTGCTCACTGGGTTAATAATTATTAACATGAAACGTCATGGTTGACTTGAGTGTTTTTGTAACTAGTTACTTAAGTTGATCTCCACAGGTAGTGTCGTCAGCCCATCTACGGTGACATAGCTGAGAATCAAGTTCAGTACTGTCTTCCTCAGATTATTAGTGTCTACATGAACCATATGCTTCCAAACATCCTTTGTTGTATTAGCCGGATTTAGGTGCAATAACAAAGAGCACCAAAATCCCAGGGGGTTAAAAAAAAACAATTTCTTTCTAGCTCTCGTTGCATGTGGATGACTGCAGATCAGCAGCTGCAGAATCTACATCACCCGTCTTATGCTGAGATCCAGCCTGGAGGAGCATCCCTCTGTGGAATGCGGCACTCTCTTGGCAGAGAGAAAAGAGCAAGAGAGCAGGCAGAAACTCACGAAGACTCCTAAAGTCTTCCGCTCTAGCACGGGGTATATTACATCTACTCACGGTCCACTGGCCAACACAAGTCACCTTGCCAAATCCCAAGTCTATCAATGAGTCAGGAGACATATCCTCCTCCTTCCTACGGGAGACACTGCAAGTCACATGACATTGCAGGGAAAGGGGTCACATGTAGTCCCTTGAAAGGGCAGGAAATGAGTAATTGTGGACGATGCAATGACCTGGGGAAGAGAAGAACAGCCTTGTATGGGTTTATGACAATGGGCTCTGAAGTCAGACCAGCCTGAATTTGAATCCAGGCCTGCTAGTATTAGCTGAGTGGCCTTGGGGATATTAGAAAATCAGTCAAATCCTTAGTCTCTTCTTCTGTAAAATGGGAGTGTCAGTGTCTACTTTACAAAGCTGTGGTAAAGATTTAAGGAGATAAAGCTTAATTTGTAACACAGAGCCTCATATAATAAAGCACTCAGTGAATAACAAATATAATAATGCCAGAGTTTTCTTTGCATCCAAATCAGTCACCTTCAAGCTAGATCTCATGAGCAGCTATGATTCTCACCACTCCTGGTGCCATTCTGACCTTCCCTCAGTAAGACAGCATCTCAACCTGGAAAAGGTCAAAGTGGAGGAAGAAAAACAAAGACAATGGTAACAGCCAACAGTTTCGACAAGCTGTTCCTTTAGAAGCTGTTCAATCATGGGCAAGTCAACTCTGCCAACGCATGAAAATGATGTGCCTGGAACAAGTAAATATGCCTTAGCCTCCTGCTATCCAAATCTGGCTTTGGAATAAGAATAAAATTCATCTAGGATGACTCCTGGATGAGTGAGTAGGTGAGTAGGTGAAGGCCTCCAGGCAGAGGATCAGTGTGGGAGACTACAGGGTGTCCATGAGCAGCCTGGGTTACTGGGAGGACAGCAGTTCTCACCTTCTCTACTGCAGGAGGAAAAGCAGCCCTGTTCCCACAAGTTCTGACCCAAAGAGGTCCAGGCCCTGTGTGCTGCCTTCCTCTTTGATAAGAGGGACTGGTTTCAGCAACATGACCTCATGCCCCCTGCAAACTGCACCAGGTCATTAGCAATAAAAAGGTGGCCGCACCATCTTCAGTAATTACCCATTGGATCTTTGGGACTGTAGTTCCTTGGTACCTAGGAAGTAGTATAAGAAGGGTTTCAGGGAGCCCTGGAACTCCTCCTCTGTTCTCTCAGAGAGAACAAGCTTGGGTCTTAGAGTAGCTCTCCTGCTTCTCTCTAGAGTATCTGCCACAAGAAGGAGCTGAACTCTAAGGCAGCCTTACCCCAGCCTTGCAGCTGTTACAGAGCCTGGTGGTTATGAATACACAGTCTTACGTCAGCCAACCTGGCTCAAATCCTATCTGTGTGACCTTGAGCAAGTTGTAACATATTTGAGTTTTGATTTCCCCATCACTAAAAATGGGAGGGTTAATCTAAGATATTTTTTCCCTTTTTGTCCTTCAGACGTCTTCACAACTCTCATGATCACCCTCTCATTTCAGACAAATGATTGATATATCATTCACTGCATTGAGTCTTTACCTGGGGTAGTTTCTTTAAATGGAACTTCAGGACATCAGAGAATTACTTCCTGTTGCTTGCATTTGACTCTTATATTATATAAGCTTTTTAATATATTTACCCAAACTGATTCTCACATCTGTGAGATAGTTCAGATTTTTATTCATTTTTACTTTTTTTTTTTAGGCACAGGATCTCACTCTGTGGTCCAAGCTGGAGTGCATTGGTGCAGTCATAGCTCACTGTAGCCTCCAACTCCTGGACTGAAGCAATCCTCTCACCTGAGCCTCCCAAGTAGCTGGGACTACCGGCACATGCCAGCACATCCAGCTCATTTTTATTTTTTTTTGCCAGACTCACCCAATCAGTCTAGGCTCCATGAAGACAGAAGCCATGTCTATCCTTTTCATTTTATTTTCAGCTCTGAGTACATATTAGACACTAAATTTTGATGAAGAAATGAATGATCAAATGAATGAATATATTTGCCCATTCAATGACTTGATTCTTTCATTTCTATATTGGGAAGAAAAAAATGACCACACAAACAAGTGGAAATTTTTCATTTCAATTTTTTTAATTTTTACAGTTTTTAAATTTTTAAAAATTTTGGGAGCACAAGTGCAGGTTTCTTACATGCATATATTGCATAGGGGTGAAGTCTGGGCTATTAGTGTAACCATCATGCAAATAATGAACATCGTACCCAATAGGTAATATTTTAACTCTCACTCTCCTCCCACCTTTCCACCTTTTGTAATCTCCAATGTCCATTATTAAAGGTGGGAAATGCTTAGATTCAAAGTGGACATTAGACCCAGTGACTTGGTCAGAATCAGGAGATGGGGATGGATGACACCTTTACTGTACAATTTATTCACTTTCTCTAGGTACTATTACCACCATCACTCAAGCCCTGCCCAGGGAAGGGAAATCTGTCATCCCAGTCCATGCTGGACAGCTCCACCCATTGGCCCCTTAAACTGACTGCATCCCAAATCTGCCTCTTCATTTTCTTCCCCAAGCCTGCCTCTCCACCTGCATTGCTGTCTTGGTAATGGCATCACTCTGCCCAGTCACCCAACCCAGAGACGTGGGAGTTAACCAGACTCTTCCCTTCCATCCGCAACCTACTTAGTCTCCCAGTCCAGCTGGCATGTGAGATTTCTCTTCACTTTCCTAGCTCTTCTGCCCAGAGTTTCAGACCTTATCTCCTCTCTTCTAGACCTCAACAGGCTGTGCTTACTACCCTCTCCATCCCCATACCCTGGGTCCTCTAAAACACTTTCCATACTGCTGTAAGGAGACATTAAAAATAAACCATAAATCCATATACACACGTATAAATAAACATATCATCTTCCTGCTGAGAAAAGGTAAGGGATGTTAGATAGTATCTGGCTCAGTGTTTTCCAAACTTGTTTAATCATAAGAATGACTTTAGGTCACTTATTAAATATATAGGTTCCTGGGCCCCACCCTCAACCTACTTACTTAGAATCTTTCATGGAGGAGCCTGGGAATCTGTTTTGAATAAACACTTCAGGCTGTGCTTATGATTAGGCAAGTTTAGAACACATTGATGTAGCCTACTAGTTAGAATGAGATTCAGCTGTGAGGAACAGAAATCTCTAAAACAACAGTTAACTAAACAAGATAATGGTATTCCTCCCTTAAATTAGGCTGGTCATTGGTCCAGGGCTGATAAGGCACCTCATGGTGTCAGGAACACAGGCTCCATGTCGTCCACCATTTTTGGCCTCAAAATCATAGAGTAAGATGGCAGCATCCACATTCCTGGCTCAGGATGGAGGAGGAATGAAGGGTGCATGGGAGCTGAGTCTCAGGAGGGTTCCTAGAACTGTCATGTGACTATTCTACTGAGAGACCACCGGCCTGAAGTTGGTCACACAGACACAAGAGAAGCTGGGAAATGCCATCTGTATGTCCCCATCAGAAAATCTGGGCAAACTCAATATTGGGAGGTAACTATGAAGACCATCACTCCCATTTACAGAAATGTAATCTGAGGTCCAAAGAGATTAATTAGTTTGCGCAAGGTCACAGGACTAGTCAATGTCCCCAAATAATGGTTGCAGTTTGTTGACTTTCAGTTACTGAAAAATAAGTTATCACATGGGGAGATGTTATTGTTGATGGTTCACACAGGGTTGGCAATGCTTTCCAGATGGCATGGAACAAGGGAACCACATCTGATCTCCAGATGTGGCCTCTGTCTTTCTATACATCTCTCTGAGCCGAGAAACTTGACTTTTCAGGAGATGACCATTGGACATGATGTTTGCAGTAAGACAAAGGTTCTGACCTAAAGCAGAAAGATTTTTTAGCCCTGAATCCTTCTGTCCATTGATATCTACACCCCCTGGTCAATGAGATCATTAAATGCCTTTCTGTGGTGTCAGCCTCTCTGTGTCAAAGTTTCCATTAATCTGAGACAAAGCAATGATAAAGAGTTCACCATTGCACCACTGCCTCCTTTGACTAATCCCCCGATGCCTTTTGTTAGCCCATTTTTGGCCACAACTAACCATTCAGTCATTCAACAAGTCCTTCTTGGGCACCTCCTTTGTGGCAGACACCATGCTAGGCAGTGGGAATAAGTGAAGAATCAAATACAGACTAAACCCTCCAGGCATCCCCCAGTTGGTAGAAGAGACAGGCATATAAAGTGATTATCACAGAATCATAATTTCACTGCACTGGGAAGTCTGAGAGTACTAAAGTCAAGTTTCAGCGCTACTATTTATTACCTATGTGATCCTGGGCAAGTCTGCATTTGATTTCTCATCAATAAAATAAGGATAAGGTTTCCTATTAAGTAGGGTTTGAGTGAGGATTAGCAAGGTGATATGCAGGACTTGGCACATTACTGAATGTAGATGGTAATTAATAACGTATTGTATATTTCAAAATACCTAAGAGTACATTTCAAATGTATCCCTATAAAAAATGATGGGTAAGCAAAGTAATGGATATGTTAATTGGTTTGATTTAATCATTCCACATTGTGTACATATCTCAAAACATGACATTATACCCCCTAAATGCATATAGTTATGATTTATTGATTTAAAAATATTAATTTAATGATCATTTTTTAAAAGAAAGAGCCAATGCAAGCTTTACCATATTCCTTTTTCCTACCTTGAAATTCATGGAACCACATCATGATGGAGCTTCTATCACTTGGGTCCTTGAGTGATCAAAATGATCTGAGCAGTCCTGCCAGGCCCCAAGGAACAGATAGCACGAGCAATAAATAAACCTTTGTGGATCCAAATCACTGAGATTGAGGTTGTTTGTTACTGAAACACAACGTAAACTGCCAAGCTGGAAAGAGGGTCTTATAGACCACACCAGCCAGGAAATACACCTGGAAACACCTGCTGGGAAGATGCACATAAACACCTGCAGGAAAATTTCATTTGCAGCAGCTGGCACAACAGCTGGAGAAGCTGTCTCTCTTCACTACAGCCTTGCTACAAAAAGCATTTCTCCGTCTGAAAAAAGCAAGTGGTACCCATGGGGGAAGATGGAGCCCTTTTTCTTTCTTTCCCCTGCTAATTCTCTCAAAATCCAGAAGTCGAGCAATCTCTAAAACAGAACCACTCACTAAGTGCTTATTATGTATGGAGGCCAGTGCTGAGCAATTCATGTCTGTTTTTCACCCAGCAACCCCAGGAGGTTACTGCTGTGATGATTACTTCTATTTTCTAAACAAGAAAGTCGAGCCTTAAAGTGTTTAAGTAACTTGCTCTAGATCACACAGATGGTGAGTGTGCAAGCTGCGCTTCCACGCCAGTTTGTTTGCTGTTTGGTTCCACTCCTGCTTGTTATGCTGTAAAGAACTGTGTCTGGGGGCCAAGGAGAGCTCCAGCTATGAAGCCTGAGAAGCTACTGCAGGTGCCTCTCTTTCCCAGGGTTCAAGTAAGTTTATCATCTGAAGCGACCCTGTCACATGGCACATCCAGTTCATCACAAGAGCACCAGATCTCCACCAAAAGGGACAAGTTGAAGAGGATCAGCACCCTCCCACACCGTTCTCACGCCCATAGTGCTTTTCTTCTTCTGAGTTCCACTTCTACCCTCAGCAGCAGCTTCACGACGATGTCATAACTGTAAGGGCAACCACATCCACTAAGATAATGTAGATAGGCCCAACCTGGACTGGTCCAGGTTGTAAGGAATAGAGGGGCTCAGCCTCTAGGGATGTGCAGGAGGAGTCTAGACAAACACACACAGCAATGCTCATGGCTCGCAAGGTGAAAGATGACCCCATACTTGTCACTCAACACTCTGCACCTGAATCTTGACATGTGCTCTGTATGAAACACTCTTCCCAATATCACCTGTCCTTATCTACACTCTTGATATGTCTGTCACCTCTCCTAGACTCAACAAATGTGAAGCACAGGGAGTACATTTTATTCATCTTCATATCCCTGAATCCAAGTCAGTGCCTAGCACACAGTAGGTACTCAATGAATTCGTGAATGAATACCATAGCCCAGGTGGACATCTTCACGTTTCTACAGCGTTTACTCCCTACGAAGTATTTTGACTTTTGCGCTTCTCAAAAGGTCAGTGAATTAAGCAAGGCAGATACCATTCTCCTTTTATGGAGGAGAAACCAAGATTCCAAAATTTTAAGTGACTTGGCCAAGATCCCCATGAGCAAGCGGTACAGCCAGAAATGAAACTGTATTAAATAACAGAAACACAATAAGTAAGTTGGGGAAACAGGAAGAGAAAAGAAATGGAGAGAGAGAGAGAGAAAGAGGTGATTTGGATTCAAACCCTAATTCAGTGGTCTGACCATCTGCCCATAATAATTTGGAGACTCACATTGAGAGGCTGAATCAATGATTGTATAGTCAGAGATAAGTGGACACATTTCGCGTTGACGAGTTATCAAACAGCAATTTTAGTAATGTCGTTAGACTGTAACAGAGATAGAATGCAATTTAGATACGCATATCCTCTTTCTAATCATCATTCGTCCATCAGCCTTGGAGGTCAAGTTGAGTTTAATCTTCCTCGATGGCTGTACTTTTGGTTTCAGTCTCCCGTACTCACTGCACCTCCTGTAACTTCCTTTCAGCATGCACTGAGAGAGGCATGTGTACAGAGACTGGAAAGGCACGGTGGTTCTGCTTTGTTAAAACAAAAAAGGCTCATCGTAACGCTGATTTTCCTCAGATGGTCAGCCTTGTCTCCACTTCCACAAATATACCCACGTGGATACGCTGTAATATATTTTAGGAAACTCGCAATGCTTCTGCAGAAATGACTGTTTGCATGGAGGTTTTCAGCAGCCTTAGCAGGCATGATGTTTGAATCCTGGAAATCATCAATTTTTTATGTGTAAATAAACAGTAGAAGGAAAGGAGAAGGTATCCATAAAATTTTAATGAACAAGATTCCCATCGGTCATCAAAAGAAAACAAAAGGTAGCTTAATGGGCACAAGGAAGCTATTTTTCTAGTGATTTCTCTGCTCAGCTGTCCTGGGAAAAGGAGTGGCTTCTAAATTTTTTTTTAAAAAAGATGCTCTAAGTATTTTTTTCCCCTGTCATTTCATTGTGTTTGATGTTGCATTTCCTAAGAAAGAAGCACTTAACTTCTAGTGTCAGATCAATGTTGGAAATGCTTGCTTTATTTTAAGATCCTTTTCTCATACATAGAAACTCTGTATCTTCACAAGTGGACTTTATGTGATTCAAGCAGATTACATTCCAACAACCAATGTTCTTCAAAACTGTTGCCTGAATTTAGGCATAAAACTGTTTTTTTCATCAAGCATTAATGAATTATTTTTGAAATAGCAACTCTTTTCCAAATAAAAATTACTTAACTAAATTTGAGCCATGGTGTTTTAAAATCAGTTTACATGTGAACACTATCCAAGTGGATTCTTCTTGTACCAAAATGGTAGATTTTCCATGGATTTCTCCTGAAGGGAGGTGAAAGCCTCTTCCAGTCACACAAGTAGTCTATCATGAATCTGTTTGAATTCCCTTCCCAGTGAATGAAGTGTATTATGTTGCCAGAAGGATACTCCATCATCTATAATAAATATTCATCTGCATGTATCATGCACTTGAGCTGCATGACTGATGAACTCCGGCTCCGGAAATGAAAGGGAAACTCACTAAGACAAATGTCACCTTTCAATGCTTCTCCCACAGATAAATTGCAGTTAGATTTAAACAAAGTCAGTAATTTCATGCTTTCCGACGGGTGCCTGATTCAGCTCAGATGGCCTCTACTCTGTGTAAGGGTGCCAGGACCCAGTTTGATGAGTTGAGTTTTGGGAACAATTTCTACTTCATAAGCTTATTGAAATACAATTATGCTAAATACACTTCCCCAGGTGTTTATGCAAGTTGGATGATTTAAAATTTGGGCAGCTTAATTCATGGTTTGTAGAATACATAGGTACAAGTCCTTTGAAAAATAATTTGGCATAATGCCATAAAAATGTATTTCCCCTTTAACTCAGGAATCCCCCTCCTGGGGATAAATCCGAAAGCTTTACAAGGGGAATCATTTATCTCCCAGCGTCTGTTTTCTTTTGATGAGGGGAAATTCCGCATCCCAGAAGATACTCTCCTTTTCCCTGCAATCCCAGAGGGAAGGGAGGAATTTGGCTGATGAGTGGATTTGGGAGAAAGAGCCACAGAAGAATGCTCATACATATGTTGGGCTAATTTTCTTTCTCCATGCCACATCTGGTGAGACAATTTGGTCTGTACTGAACAGAAGAGATGTGAAGTTCAATTCAGAAAAAAATATTAGGAAATTGGTATAGCTGATAACCTCATTCTCTATCCATCTAGCCTTAACATTTATTTGTATCAGATCTTGTGAGAGAGAAAGGTTTCATGTTTATCCCTCATCAAACACCAACAAACTTCAGACTTAAAGATGTCCACTGTGAAGTTATTTGTTACCTAATAATGGAAACGTTGTCTGAGCATAATTCACCCAGTGTGATGTATAACATTAGGCAATCACTACAGATCATGTAAATACAATGCCTAGAATATACTTGATAATACTGACTCAAAAAACAGAAGGATAGATAATACTTGCAAAACACTGATAATTATGAAAAGAGGTTGGTCAAGCCAGCCAGCCATGACTGTATCAGAGCACGCAGAGTGCTAGAAGGGATCCTATGAAGGGAATACCCAGCTTCACTACACTGACATGTTCTTTGCATGGCCAAGGCCAAGAGAAAAGCTCAGCGACATCTGATATTTTGCCTACTAGGACTCTGCCTACTCCCACAGTACCTTTATGCTTCGGAAAACACACACAGATTTATAGAAGCAGTAATGTAAAGCATGGGACAAGGTGTCAAACCAGACAACCCATACATTCAACAACAACGATGATACCAAAAATATTTATTAAAACCAAGCAACAACATCAAAATGCTTACGTATTGCTGGACACAAAATGGAAAACTCAGGGACACAAAAATCCATCTGCATGAAATGATGAGCGTATGTTCTGAATTGGGTACTATTACTAATATCTGATTCTGTACAAGTGTGGTCCTAACAATATGTGAAAATTGACAGGAATTACATTTAAAATTCTACTTGAGAATGTGATGTGGAAAAAAAAGAAAAGAAGAATTCAAAGAATTAGAGTGATGCTAAAATGCTGGGATTATGTGTGATGTCACATGCCTATATGACTTCTATTATTTAAATATTTTTTTGGAAGTGTATCATTGATCGTTTGATTACTGAACAAGAATTCTGTGCAAGTATTACACATTCTTAGGGAGTAAGTCCTTGCACAAGGTAAATATTTTTTATGTCTTCAGTTGAAACATGAAATGAGGAAATTAAGGCCAGAAATTTGATGAAGTCCTATCATTAGTGGAACAGGTCCTTATTTCCTTTGTGGGGAAACACTTATAGTGTTGACTCCATTGCCCTTTACTGACGTTTTTGTCTACAGACACCACTAGACTGTGAGCTACCTTCTTCTAATTCATTTTTTTATCACCACCACCCATCTAGTCCCTAATACTTAATCGGTACATTTGAGTTCTATCCCATTGGGTTGCCCTCTGATTGCTTCAGAGACCCTTGATGTGATTTCACAGCAAGAGTTGCACATTCTTTGGCAGTTAGGATGACTTTGACCAATATTCTTTTAGCATCTTCCCAAAACACACAACACAGGACTAGGTACACTATCAATGAATTGATTGATAGTTGAAGAGAAAATTAAAAGCTAATAATTTTTTTTAAGTTTTATTTTAGGTGCAGAAGTACATGTGAAGGTTTTTTATATGGGTAAACTCATGTTGTGGGGGTTTGCTGTATAGATTATTTCTTCCCCCAGGTATTAAGCCCAGTACGCAATAGTTATCTTTTCTTCTCCTCTCCCTCCTCCCATCCTTCACCCTCAAGTAGATCCTGGTGTCTGTTGTACTCTTTAAAGCTAAAAAAATTACTGATACGTTTGGCTTCTTATGGGTCATTGTCCTTGAGCACTTTAAACACTCATTTAACATTACTGTGTGCCCAACACTCTGATATGCACTTTATTTTCTTATTTAGTCTTCACAACTCTATGCAGTAAGAGTTGCTGATATCCCAGTTTCCTAGTTTAGTAAAATGAGGCACAGAAGAAGCAAGAACAAAATTCACAGCTACTGAAAAGTGAAACTGATTCAAATGCAGAGTGTCTGACCCCAGAGCTCAAGCTCATGGGTACCCCTCTGTCATGCTGACTTCTTCCTAATCTTCCCTCTGGCAGAGTTTGCATGACAGGAGTAAGAATTTTAACTAGAGAAGGTCCTGGCATGTTTTTGTTATTACCAACTAAATGTAACTGGCATCATAGTGTCGTTCATCACGGTTTCCATCATAAGATCTGCCAACGTGGTGCCATAACATTGGCTTAAACATTGACACAAAGAGAGAAGTCAGATCACAAAGGGTAACCTGTCTTCATTTTCAAATAGATAAACTCTGGCAAACAATACATTTTTGCCCTCAACACTGATTCTGATTCCAAAAATTTCTGGAACTGGCAAGAAGATGGCAGAAGCAAAATGTAAACATTGTCAGTGCATGTAACAAATGATAGTTAATAAAACCTGAAAAGATTATAGCTCAGAAACTTATTTCTTGTGTTTCCATTATTTAATAATTTATTATATGAAATCCATTGACCTTTCCATGGGCTCCTTTTTTGAGAGACAGAAAGAGAAAGCTGGAGCGTTAATTATGGTTTAGCTATTTTATTCAGCAGCATTAGCATACAAATAGGACATCAATAACCAATTACCATCTTCATCTTGGAAAACCAGCTCTCCTCCATCCGCTCTGTGAGTGCTAACTCAGCCACTTAAAGGTCTCTGGCACTTAATGATGATGGCATTCAAGGCTCTTCTCAATCAACTCCCAGGGGGTCTCTCTAACCTGACATCGTGCTCCTTCCCTCTGCCAAGCAGGGGTCCACCTACCGCACTCCAATTAGAACCTACTCTCATCGGCTTATGTTTCTTATCTCATGCCAATCCTGGCCACCCAATCTCTGACTCTTTAATTTCCCAATTCTGTGTACCCACCTTTCCCATTCTTCATTTATTCAGCAGATGCTGAGGGGATACTAGCTAAATACCAATCACAGAGTGACTTAGGGAAACACCAGGAGCAAAGCAGACATGATTCCTCTCTGCCTGAGGCCCACAGGCTAGTATAGGCATCAATAAACTTTCTCTCTAAAGGGCCAGATAGTAAATATTTTGGGCTCTGCATGCCACAGGGTCTGTTACAGCTCCTCAATTCTGTCTCTGTGGTGGGAAAGCAGCCACTGACATGATGTAAATGGATGGAAATGACTGCTCCAATGCCACTGTGTTTATACAAAAACAGGCAGTAGTGTGGACTTGGCCCATAGGCCACAGTTTGCTGACCCCTGGCTTAGAGCATTAAACTCTGAAGTTGAAGAGGGCCAGGTTAGAAATCCAGCTACTCCACCTATGACCATGTCGCCTTCAGGAAGTTCACTGTTTCTTTGCATCTCAGTGTCTTCATCTATAAAACGGGGATAATGAAATGTTCACCAGGCTCCGTTTTCCCAGTAAAACCCATCCCGTGGTTCCCATGAGTCATATCCAGACATCACCATGACCTGGAGAGGAGGCCTTGAATGATCTGCCTCCCACTTACCTCTTTTTTTTTTTTTTTTTGAGATGGAGTCTCGTCTTCCTCTGTTGTCCAGGCTGGAGTGCACTGGTGCGATCTCAACTCATCGCAACCTCCACTTCCTGGGTTGTTCAAGAGATTCTCCAGCTCCAGCCTCCCAAGGAGCTGCGACTACAGGCATGTGCCACCGCATTGGGATAATTTTTGTATTTTTTGGAGAGACGGGTTTCACCATGTTAGCCCGGCTGGTCTCGAACTCCTGACCTCAGGTGATCTGTCCTCTTCTGCCTCCCAAAGTGCTGGGATTACAGGCGCAATCCCCTGTAGGATTACGGTGGACCCACTTACCTCTTCTACCCCTTCCTTACCGGTTCTCGTGGCCCTGACTCCATTTCTGTGGGGCTGATTTCCTTCCCAGCCCAGGGCCACTGTGGATGCAGCCCAGCTCCTGGGACTGCCCACCTCCTGTGGCACATGTCAGCTCCTGTCCTTCAGGGTCCAATTTCAAGTGGAGTTCTCTTCAAGAGGCTTTCTATGACCATCCCATCTATACTCACCCCCTAACACACGGAGGAACAGCCACTGGTCCTTCCATATCTTCGTTCATTGTTTGTTTCTTTGCAGCATTTATGACAATTTGTTTAAGTCTTTGTTTTATGTCCCTCAACTAAATTATCAGTCCCATGAGTGCATGGACTTCGCTATGTCTCTGGCACCCAGCCCAATGTTGGCATGAACTGATTAATGGATGAATCAATGTTTATGTCATTAGTTAGTCAATCAATCAATGATGGCAGGTGATTGCATCTCAATTAAAAAGCAGCATGGTGTTTTTTTCTTTGCCACAGTTTCCTCAAGCAAGGTAGACCAATGCCTCACACCTCTTCGTTTCCTCTGGCACTAGTTGTATCTTACAGCTGGTTACATTTTGATTTCTGAAATGATTAAATCATAGACATGTAACATTTAATTTGAGTATGTCCCAAATATCCTATGCTGAGATACTGCTAGGGTTTCTAGGGTTTCCTTCTTCTTATTTCTGGTGAGTTTTCTTCCTTCTCTGAAGAACCCCTTCAGACCAAAGATAGCAAGACCAAGGTATGAAAAATTGACCAGGGATTCTGGTCTCAGCTACCTCAAATTAGCTGTGTGAGCCTAGACAATTCAAGCAACCTCTCTCAACTTGGTTTTTTCAACTGCAAATGAAGAAGAGGAACAGATTCAGTAGCAAAAATCTAATACTCTGGAGCAGTCACCAGCTCTAGAGCCACTAGTGTTAGCAGATAAAAGTGAACAAGAAAAATACTGAACATACCTGCTTCACAGGAGCACCCCACTTTAAAGCAGGTAATCCAATGCTACCCTCTTTTGTAGAGCTCTCAGGCAGAGTGGACTTTCCTGGGCCAAGCCAGTCCCTAAAATGATTAATCATTGTAACAGCAGAGAGGTAAATGAAGAAGCGACAGATGGCCCATGTGAAATAGTCTAAAATCACCTGCTATGAAATTAATTCCACATCTTGGAGGCTTGGGGCTCAGAACACCATGCAAAAAGTGACTCTTGATAAATTGTGTGTGTTTGTGTGTCAGCCTCTCTGCAAACACCTAAATAATATATGTCGTGTCATGTTTTCTTTCCTCCATCTCGTTTTAATACATTATCATTTATAGAAAACTGCAGGGCAACGTGAAACATCAATCAAGCCATTAATTCCTGAGATTATGCTAATGAGATGCCTGGAGCGTTTGTTTCCCAGAATAGCTGCTCCCCCCAGGTCCCAGGAAGGAGCTTTTGGCTCCCCTCACAACTTGGCCCTCCCTGCTTAGATCAGGAGCCATTGGCACCCAGCAGGGTGCTCCTCTTAAAGGGCACTGCCACGTCAGCACTGGCATGGGGAGGATTTGCCTAGCCAAACAGCAAAGGACAGCATCTTCCCTGGCGAGCCACAGATGAAACAGAAAACGAGGAGACACAAAGACCAGGGAGATGCAAGACCCCAGCTAATGAGCTAGGGAGGCCTCTGCCACAGTTCTCTCTCCTGCTGGCGGGCACAGTGGATGGAAGAGGTAGACAAAAATGAAATCAAAGCAGTAAGAGCTTTTTGAGGGGTGGGGAGTTGAGGGTGTGCTGGTTAAAGGGTACAAAAATCCAGCTAGACAGGAGGAAAATCACTGTTTTGCCTTGTTTTAAGTTTTAAGCACAGCAGGGTGAATATACAGATACTCCTAAACATACGATGGAGTTATATCCCAATAAACATGGAAAGTTGGAAATATCCTAAGTGGAGCATGCATTTAATACACTTAACCTACAGAACATCGTAACCTCACCTCACCTGCCTTAAATGTGCTCAGAACGATTCCATTAGCCTATAGCTGGGCAGAGTCATCTAATTCAAGGCCTATTTTATAAGAAAATATTGCATTGCCAGGCACGGTGGCTCATGCCTATAATCCCAGCACTTTGGGAGAGCAAGGCAGGTGGATCATAAGGTCGGGAGATCAAGACCATTCTGACTAACACAGTGAAACCGCGTCTCTATTAAAAATTTTTTTGCTTAAGTCTTACACGGACATGGTGGCATGTGCCTGTAGTCCCAGCTACTCGGGAGGCTGAGACAGGAGAATCACTTGAACCCGGGAGGCAGAGGTTGCAGTGAGTCCAGATCACACCCCTGCACTCCAGCCTGGATGACAGAGCAAGACTCCATCTCAAAATAATTAATTAATTAATTAATTACTGTATTAAATATCTTATGTAATTTATTGTATACTGTACTGGCAGTGAAAAATAGAATGGGTGTGCAAAATATGGTTTCTACTCAGTGCATATAGCTTTTGCATCATGAGAAAGTCAAAAGAATTGTCACACCTAAATAGTCAAGAACTGTCTGTAGAATATTGTGCATTTATAATGTACTTAGAGAGTAAATTTCAAATATCCTCATTACAAAAAAATGTTAAGTTCTTGAGGTGATGGATATGTTAACTAGTTTGATTTAATTATTCCACATTGTACTCATAAATTATAACATCACTTTGTGCCCTATAAATTTACACAATTATAAATTGTCAGTTTATAATTTTTTTAAAAAAAAAGATGCTTCATCAGCTGAGATGACAAGCAGGGGCCAGAACAGCCATGATTTCTATTCATGTGGAAGAAAATCAAGGTAATGAGGTTAGTGTCAGAGGGGAAAACCTCAATTACAGTAACTACCACTCACGAGACACTTACCGGCTGCTGTATACCAATGATACACATTATCACAAGTACTGTCTCCCCCCACCCTTTTATCAGTGAGACTCAGAAAGGTGACTCAAGGTTGCCCAGCTGGTGAATAACTGCTGTGTCGCAAACCCAGGTGAACCAGATTCCATAGCCTGTGCTCATTCTGCTTTGCATAGTGTATATATATATTTAAAAACTGTGCTAATGAAGTTGACTGAGTTTAAAAAGGAAAACAAAATTTTAAAACTAAAAAATAAGCTGTGGATTTAAGTTTACACTTTAGAAGGCATCCAGAGAAACAGAAAATGAGTTTAGCTGCAGTGTCTTTAAGAGGCATCAAAACAAAATCACAGGCTACAAACATAGCATGAGAAAGCTTGTGGTGACAAAGCAGCTATGTAGCTCAACAGCGGTGCTGGCTGATCAAATCTACATTTATCAAAAAATTGCATAGAACACACACACACACACACACACACACACACACACACACAAACTCTGTGGCTTGAACCAATGTCAATTTCCTGGCTAATTATATTGTACTATAGCTATGCAAGACGTTACTATTGGTGGAAATTGATGTTGTGTCCTTGGGACCACCCTGTACATCAGTTTGCAACTTGCTATGAGGATGTAATTATTTCAAAATTAAAGTTGAGGCGGGGGGCAGTGACTCATGCCTATGATCCCAGCACTTTGGGAAACTGAGATGGGTGTATCACCTGAGATCAGGAGTTTGAGACCAGTCTGGGCAACATGATGAAACCCTGTCTCTACTAAAAATACAAAAAAGTAGCCGGGCGTGGTGGTGCACACCTGTAATCCCATCTACTCTAGAGGCTGAGGCAGAAGAATCATCACCGGAACCCAGGAGGTGGAGGTTGCAGCGAGCCAAGATCCTGCCACTGCACTCCAGACTGGGCAACAGAGACTCCATCTCCAAAAAAAAAAAAAAAAAATTAAAAGTTGGAAAAAGGAGAGAGATCCAAGATGGCCAATTAGCAGCAGCTCAGAATTGTAGCTCCCACTGAAAGCGCAGAGAGTGAGTGGACGCCACATTTTCAGACGAATTTTTATTGCCCAAGGACCAAGAGATTCCTGGCGGAGGATCCCCACGGGTCGCCAGCGCGACTCTTTTGGCCGGCGCGGCTATTTTGCAGGCGCCCCAGCGCGGTGTTCTCAGTCCGGAGTATAAGGGACTGAGTGCCCTTTTGGTTGGCGTTTGGAGCTCCGGGAAAGCAGAGTCTCCCATTCAGCTGATTGAAAAGCTGACTGAAGCAGGGAAGCAGACCGGGAGATTCCCAGGCAGAAAAGCGCCACGAATCTTAACGCTGCTGTTTCAGCCGGCGTAGTGGGTCACCGCAGGGGAAGGCTGGTCCCCCCCCTACACACACAAAAAAACAGCAGTTGGAACTGCTGAGGGCTGAGAGTTTCACAGCAAGTACAGCTGAACCCGGGAAGGTTCAGCTCTGTGGGGGAGGGGTGTCCACCGAAGGAAAACTAAGAAACAGAAAAAACTTTACCACCAACAAGCTGGGCGTCCACTCAGAGACCTAATCTGAAAGTCAGCAATTACACAGACGACAGGTGGATAAATCCACAAAGATGGGAAGAAACCAGCGCAAAAAGGCTGAAAACACCCGAAATCAGAATGCCTTTCCTCCCACAGAGGATTGCAGTGCCTCATCACCAATTGAACAAGGCCTGATCGAGAATGAATGTGAGGAATCAACAGAATCAGGCTTCAGAAAGTGGATAATGACAAACTTCTGTGAGCTAAAAGAACATGTTCTAGCCCAATGCAAGGAAACTAAGAACCTTGAAAAAAGGTTTGACGAAATGTTAATGAGAATGGACAATTTAGAAAGGAATATAAGTGAACTAATGGAGCTGAAAAACACAATACAAGAACTTCGCAAAGTATGCACAAGTCTAAATAGTCGAATTGATCAAGCAGAAGAAAGGATTTCAGAGGTTGAAGACCAACTTAATGAAATAAAACAAGAAGACAAGATTAGAGAAAAAAGGGTAAAAAGGAATGAGCAAAGTCTCCAAGAAATATGGGACTATGTGAAAAGACCTAATCTACGTTTGATAGGTGTACCTGAATGTGACGAAGAGAATGAATCCAAGCTGGAAAATATTTTTCAGGATATTATCCAGGAAAATTTTCCTAACCTAGCAAGGCAGGACAATACTCAACTCCAGGTAATACAGAGAAAACCACAAAGATATTCCTCAAAAAGAGCAACCCCAAGGCACATAATCATTAGATTCATCAGGGTTGAAACAAAGGAGAAAATACTATGGGCAGCCAGAGAGAAAGGTCAGGTTACCCACAAGGGGAAGCCTATCAGACTCACAGCTGATCTCTCAGCAGAAACCTTACAAGCCAGAAGAGAGTGGGGGCCAATATTCAACATCCTTAAAGAAAAGAACTTTCAATCCAGAATTTCATATCCAGCCAAACTAAGTTTCATAAGTGAAGGAAAAATAAAATTTTTTATGAACAAGCAAGTACTCAGAGATTTCATTACCACCAGGCCGGCTTTACAGGAGCTTCTGAAAGAAGCACTATATACAGAAAGGAACAACCAGTATCAGCCATTCTAAAAAATACGTCGATAAGCTGCATCCAGACCCATCTCACATGCAAGGATATACAGAGACTCAAAACAAAGGGATGGAGGAAGATTTGCCAACCAAATGGAGAGAAAAAAAAAGCAGGAGTTACAATTCTCATCTCTGATAAAACAGACTTTAAAGTAATAGAAACCAAAAGAGATAAGAAGGACATTGTATAATGGTAGAGGGATCAATGTAATGGGAAGAGTTAACAATCCTAAGTCCATGCACACACAATATAGGAGCACCCAGATACATAGGGCAAGTTCTTGGTGACTTACAAAGAGACTTGGACTCCCACACAATAACAGTGGGAGACTTTAACACTACATTGTCGATAGTGGATAGATCAATGAAACAGAAGGTTAACAAGGATATCCGGGACTTGAACTTATACCTTGAACAAGTAAACTTAATAAACATTTACAGAACTCTCTACTCCAAATCCACAAAACATACATTTTTTTTTCAGTAACACATCACATTTATTCTAAAAGTGACCACATGGTTGGGAGTAAATCACTCCCCAGCAATTACATAGCATTTCATAGGCTTAAATGAAATGTTGGTTGGCTGTTTGTTTGTTATTTTCCTCCCTTATTCCCTCCTGTCTCCATTGTATAACACAATTATTAGTATAAAAGAGCTTTTTAATACCCATTTTTAGACTGCATTCTAGCCTGGACAATAGACCAAGATTCCCATTCTCTCTCCCTCTTTTTCTTCTTTTTCCCTTTCTTTCATTCTCTCTTTTTTTCTTTCTTTCTTTCTCTCTTTTTTCTTTTCTTTCTTTTTCTTTCTTAAAATAAAAAATAATTTTAAAAAATTGGAAAAAAAAAAAAAACCTAACAAGCTTACAGCTAACCCTTCCAAGGTAACTTCTGCCAGAACTCTCAATGGTGTCAGCTTCCACTTATTCCTGCCCCCATTACTGCCTCTATTTCCTTGTTATTAGAGGTGCATAGTCTCTGGTGATAAGAACTACACAAAAAGTTCAAACTATGAAGAAAAAGATGGCAAATTTGACTACTAAATATAAGTTCTTACAAAGACATCATAAACTACAAGAAAAGGTAACACATAAACTAGAAAAATACTATTGCAATGCATATAATCAACAGAATATGTTTAATCCAGAATATATAACCACATATATATGCATATACCTATATATATCCAGAATACATGTAAAGAATTATTTAGCAACCAATAGAACAATATACAACCCAATAAAAAAGTGAGCAAAAAATAGAAAAAAAGACAATTCCCAAAAGAGAAAACACAATTAGTCAAAAATCGCATACAAAGATGTTCATCCTTACTAATCATCTGAGAAATAGAAATTAAAAATAATAATAGGTCATTTCACATAGTCAGATTTGAAAAAATTTTAAAGTCAGACAATACCAAAAGTGAATGAGTAAGGAAGAACCGGAATTTTCATAAATTCTAATGGGAGTGTGCATTATTGCAACAAGTTTGGGGGCCATTTGGCAGTACCTCGTCAACCTAAAGGTGCACACACTGTTAAGCCAGCCATTCCTCTCTGAGATGTATATTCCCAGGGACACTCCCATGAGTGTGCACGAGTATGTGCGTGGAGTTTTATGTATAACAGTAAAGCATTTGGAAACAGGCTCAGTGTCTATTCTTAGGTGGCTCTAAGTCAAGACAATTGGATGCCAGGTCTGAGTTCTTCAGCTCAGAACCATCCTGCCAGGTAGCAGCTTAGTTTAAGAACAAACTTTCTAACAGAAATGGTATCCCACAAGGCAGTCAGCTGGAACCAGGCTGTGGGAGGTTAAGCTGAGGCTCTGGTTTCTCTGATGCCAGCTCTAGAAAATTCAAACACATTTGTGAGGTGTAAACATACTTTCACGTTCTAAGGGCCACTGTCAAGACAGGGAACTGGGCTCCATCAGTGACTGCACAAGAACATGGGCATGCTGAACCCCTGCAAAGCCGAGAGTGCACCAGGGATTGGAAGAGAAAAGCCAGAGACCAGCAAGAATCAAAGCAGATGAGCAGGCACCTTTTGTTGGCATCTGTGAAGAGACAGTGGATAAGGCAGATTGTGGGGAGCATGATGGAAAGATGGGAAGTGGGGTTCTCTTGGCAGAGGAAGCTGTTGAGCAGCCATTGAATGGAAAGCAGGATAGAGGAGCCACGTATTGGCCAGTCTTTGTGCTATGCTCTGTGCTAGGTACTTCCTAAATGTTATCTCAGTTAAAGTGAGAGCATTCTTCTCCCTCCTTAATGGAGGTGTGGAGATCGAGTTCCAGGGAGGCTGAACAATTTGCAGGCTATAACTGATGGATCCAGGTTTCAAATCCAGACCAGTTGGATCTCAGAAGTCACTTTCATCCCCTTTGGCTTCACTGCCTTTTCTTAAGGTGACTGCTTTTGTAAGCAATCTATTCATCTGCACTTTAATTCCTGATATTTTGAACCATGAACCCAGATTCAGAGCTGGCTGGAAGGACCCACTCATTGAGTTTGGAAGTACTGATTAGCAGGTGGTTAGAGTGTGGCCTTTAGAGACAGATGGACCAAGTTGTCTTTGGAAAGACCTTTAAACTCCCTCAAGCTCACTTTCTATGCTGTGAACTAAGGATAAAAGAAATAGTACTTACCTGGTGAGAATAAGATGATACAAACAGTCGGCTCCACCTGGCTCCTGGCACCAAGCAAAAACTTGATGAGAGCTAAATATAATAAGTACTTTATGTCTGTTCATTTTTTTCCTTTAACTAGATTCTAAGTTCATGTTGGGAGGCATGCTAACTTCTATTTATTTTGCATGCCCTACAATGCCTAGAACAATACTTTCTATCTGTAGGAGTTAGTCCACAGTGTACTGCACAAAAACAGTCTTTACTAGACTGCAAAATCTGGAGAAGTCCTTTCTATGCCCTGAAGCTTTACATTGACAAGCTGATGTTGTTTTAAAACCTCAGCCCCTCCTAGGCACAGGGCTCACACCTGTAACCCTAGCACTTTAGGTGGCCAAGAGGAGCACGTCACTTGAGGTCAAAAGTTTGAGACCAGACTGGGCATAATGGCAAGACCCCCATCTCTACAAAAAATACAAAAATTAGCTGGGCATGGTGGTACATGCCTGTAGTCCCAGCTACTTGGGAGGCTGAGGTGGGAGGATGTCTTGAGCCCAAGACCGAGGTTTCAGTGAGTCAAGATTATGCCACTTCACTCCAGCTTGGGTGACAGAACCGGACTCAAAAGAAAGAAAGAAAGAAAGAGAGAGAGAGAGAAAGAAAGAAAGAAAGAGAGAGAAGAAAGAAAAGAAAAGAAAAAGAAAGAAAGAGAGAGAGGGAGGGAGGGAGGGGAAGGAAAAGGAAAGGAAGGAAGGAAAGAAGGAAAGAAATGAGGTAAGAAAGAAAGAAAAAAGAAAAGAGAAGAAAGAGAGAAAGAGGAAGGAAGGAAGGGAGAGAGGGAGGGAGGGAGAGGGGAACAAAGAAAACCTAAGACCCAGAACAAATATTAGGGCAGGCTAAACAGTCAGGGTTGTCACAAAAGCTGGAAATTGTATCAGTTTCAAAACTAGAAGCCACATCTCTTAGGTGTTGCTTGGTTTATAGTGGTTGATTCACTGTGTGTATCTAGAAAAGACTTCTGCCTGCTTCTAAATTGTGAAATCCTAGTAACTCATTCTATTATAATAAGGAAAACAACCCTTTAAGCACACCTTAAAATGTAGGGAGTGAAGTCTCTCAAGAAACAAGCTGCAAAGGTGGCTGATCTTGCGAATATCTCTTCATAGTCAAAGTAGAAACATCAGACAGAAAAATGCCAGTGACCAGAGTATCCCATGTTTGTCTAGCTCCAGCACATGCACGGTTTCATTTGACCTTAACCATAACACCAGTGAATGTCCTTGTTAGGCCCATTGTACAGAAGAGGAAACAAAGCTGTACAGAAGAGGAAACTAACATCCAGAAGAATAGTCAACTGACAGACACTGAACCACAAAGAGGAAGAGGTAGAATGTAAGCTCGAGACTATCAGCTCCAAACCAAAGTTCATGCTTTATTGCAGCAACTTTATTTCCAAAAGCACCTTTCCTATCTGACCAATGATTGATCTCTTTCACATTGTAAAGTTCAAACAGCTAATTTATCCATGAGTTTCACCTTCCTCTTAATCCTCAACAATGACTTTTTCACTATATGCTGGCAGTGTTCAGCCCTGTTGGACGAGATGCTTCCTTCTTAGAATACCCCAGATGAGGGCAGGCACATGGGACGCATGTGAGCACGAATATTAATCTGTGACAAGGCTCACTTCTGTCTGCCTTTATCATCAAGTGGGAACCCCAACCCTTAACCATTCCATCAGGTTGTTCTCAGACAAACTGAGATAACAGATGTAAGGCATTTTGAAAACGTTACAAGCACTATACAAATTTAGGCATTATTATTACCAAGGCAATAAAAGGATTTATCACACTGATAAATGGTGAGTATGTTTCTGTGCCTCCATAGTTTCCAAGAACAGGAGTAATTGCAGTTGGCAGATAAAGCCAAGGCAGTTAACCAAACCCAGGAGTATTTGGGAAAAGGCACAAGTTAGCCAAATCCAAATGATTTTAAAACACGCTGTAAAAACAAACAAGTATTCCAATATAATTAATTCCAGTTTCGTCAATCCTTCCTGCTACTCGGAGCAATGTAGCTTGTTATGAAGCAATTACCCTTTGGATCCTTTTAATCCCAGCTGATCTTTTTCAGCTTTAATTGTCTTGCCGGGTTTGAATGTTGTTGTAGTTCAAATGCAGCCAATTAGCACGGCCTCAGCCACCTTGTGATATTTTGCTTGCAAAGAACACTCCTTGAAATCCCGGGTGGACTTTGTCCCAGATTGTACCAGTAGCCACAGTTCACACCCTCAGGTGCTTATTAGGTAGGGAAGAAAAGCCAGCAGGGGCTCAGAGAAGGCACTGGAAGCAGCAAGCCAAGTTCACCAGGCCTCAACAAAAAGCATCAGGTTTTCATAATCTTGGTGTCAAAATAGGGCCAAGGAGGCCTGGGCAGAGAGGGAGGCCCTCATTACAGGAGGTGATTAAGCAAGAAGCACAGGAGAGATTCACACATCTAAATGGGGCTGGGAGAGGGAGTGAGGTGGCCTTTGTGATCACAAAGATTTCTCCATGCCCTCCTTGGGTGTCTGGGTGTCTGTGATGCAAGGCAATTTGATAAATGACAAGACAAATACAGGTGGTGGACAGGTTAGGAGTGTCAGCTCTGCATCTAGGATACATAGGCTGAAATTCTGGTTCTTCAATGTACTGGCTGAAAACTGTAAGAGAATCTTACAGATGTGAACAGGACACACCATTTCAGGACTTATTCCATTATGACTGAGATCATTATGACTTAACTCCTCTGTGGCTTCATTTCCTCATCTGGAAAATGGTGATAATAGTAGCACTGGCTTCATACAGTTGTTCTGAATATTAAATGAGCAAGCACATGGAATACACTAAGCACAGTGTCTGCCATATGTAAGTGTTCAGTTCCTTCAGCCACCTCATCGCCATCGTCTTTATTCTCTCTTTGGTGGTGTCGTAACTACTGTTCCTGACTCTTTCCTTGCCCACTGCCATCTGCCCTCCACACTGCTGCTGGGTGCTCATTCTAAGTCCAATCCTGGTCTGCATTTCGACCCCTTCCACTAAAACCAGGCCCACGCTGGGCGCGGTGGCTCACGCCTGTAATCCAAGCACTTTGGAGGCCAAGACGGGTGGATCACCTGAGGTCGGGAGTTCAAGACTAGCCTGACCAACCTGGTGAAACCCCGTCTTAAAAAAAAAAAAAAACCAGGCCCACTACCGAGAAATTAAATCAGAATTTCTGCACATAAGTCCCATGCATTTTTTTTTAATTCCTTGGGCAATTCCAACTTTCCAATATGCAGTCACATTTATCCTGTGCCCTATTTCTTCAAAGTCTAATCCCATAGCAGAAGTCAGATAACTCATCTGCTTCTACCTAGTGATGGATTACATATTTGGTTTCATGAGTTTCCTATAGAAACAGTGCCTTGATGAATGCACAATACATGACCCCAAAAATAAGAATCCCAGACAGACCAGTGGGTGAAGAGTGTAATTTAGGATACTATCCCACTAATTATATCTCGCAGAAGCTCACCTGCTTCAAGGATCAGCATTACTCATGCCCTGTGTGCTCATGAAAGAGTGCATATTCACAAGCCATGGATATCAATGGCAGCAAGAATGAAGAGAAAATAAACACACTCAACTAGTAAGATTCCACTGAATCAGTCATGGAATCCAATAAGACATGAATTCAAATGCCACACATACAAACCAGTAGTAATAAGAGCCATCACTGATTGGGTATCTTGCCAGACCTCATGCTGTAGTGCTCAGTTTTCTTTGCCTCTGATCTTCACTACTCGAAAGTGTAGATCTCTTTGTCTCCAAGTTAAAGACACGGAGGCCAGGTTGAGAAATGATAAGCGATGTAGCCAAGACTGTGCAATTTAAAAAAACAGAATATGATTTGCAAAGTATTTCACATCCATTACCTTATGTGATCCCAAAACATCCTGACGTACCTCTCTTTTCTCAGCAAGTTGTACTTCTTTTGTCTTCCATTTTACTAAGTATTCACTTCACAGATAAGAAACCCAAGATGCCAGGACGTTCTGAAATGACTTATCCCAAGTCACATAACTGGTTAGTCATAGAACCAGGACTCACGCCTCAACTTGCCCATGCCAGCTCTTCCCCACTTTCATTTAGATATTGGGCTGTCTTTCTATCTACTGACTTCTCAGAGAGTTGAACTGCTATTATCTGGGTCTTTATTAAGGTATATGGATGTTGAAGTAACTTCACCAACTTAAAATAACTCCCTTAACTTTCTCCACCATTCCTCCTCCCTTCATCCAAAGGATGGGCTGGCTCCCAGCAATTACATTTGTACGATATGATACCCCAACCCTCTCCAGCTAATTAAAACAACAATGGACCTCTGATTCAGAATGAACCAATCAGATTCTTTTCCTCCACAATTTGAAATTACACTGAGTGTTTCTTTCTCCATGTGGCCATAGCTGTAACACATGACTTGGATGTTTAGTATAGAAACCATTGGTGATGCTTGCCAAATATGTCCAGCTCCTTACCTTCTAGGAACCTGGTAGCATTGTCCTGCCTGGGCCCCTTGTGGAGGGTTCAGTCCATGTGCCTAGTGCCTGCCAATCACTAGGGCTGTATGCAGATGTGACGTGTGCACTTCTGGACAGGATCACATCAAAAGTTTTCTCTCTCTCTCTCCCTCTCCTTTACAAACCAGAAAGCTTTGAGGTGGTGGCCACTTTATCAGCCTGGGTCTCAGAGTGGTGAAGCAGGAACTGGAGTCCCCCAGCCAACCCACAGTGGACATGTAATGAGGCAAGAACAAAATCCTTGTTTTTATAAACCACTAAGATTTGGAGGTTGTTTGTTAATGTAGCATAGTCTAGCTTATTCTGACTGATAGTTGTAGAAATAACAGTAAACCCTTATAAATCAACAGGGCTTGGGAATTATAACTACAGCATAGCCTAGACCAAGGATTGGCAAAGTACAGCCCATGGACTATTGTTTTATAAACTACATGTAAGGGAATGTAGCCATGCTCATTCCTATTTATGTATTGATTATGTTGCCTCCATGCTTCAAGGGCAGAATTGAGTAATTGCAAAAGAGACCTAATAGCATAAAAAGATTAAATTATTTCTATCTGGCTCTGTAGAGAAAAAGTTTGCTGACCACTGACTTAGACCATTCTGACTGATTACAACAGCAGTAAGAACAATAATAGCAAGTACTTACATAGTGACCATTCTAGACATTTTACACACATTCACTCACTCAATCCACACATCAACCAGTTTCCCTGCCTCTGTGCTTGCATCTCCTGCCTTCCTGAAATCCATTTTTCACATAAGTAAATCAAACCAAGTGAGTTTTCAATCATTCAGTATCTATTCATCACTTATCTCCTACCTGTTATAAAAAATAAATAAATACAGGGGGATGGACGCAGCACCCACCTTGCCATGAATGTACCTGTGCAACACTCTTGCATGATCTGCACATGTACCCCAGAATCTGAAGTACAATTTTAAAAAGATATAAATAAATAAATAAATCCACATTCCTTATCTCTGTGCCTCAGTTTCCTCATCTGTAAAGTAGGGGAGATATCAGCAATTACCTCATAGACTTATTGGGAAAATTGAGCTCATTCAGCCCTGACACTTGGCACAATTCAATGTCTCGCACTTAGTACTGTAAGTACAGTCATGAACCACGTGACGTTTTGGTCAACAGACTGCATACACAACAGTGGTGCCATAAGATACTAACAGAGCTGAAAAATTTCTGCTGCCAGTGATTTGCTACAACTGCCTACAGCATCCAGTCAGTAACATGCTGTACAGGTTTGTAGCCTAGGAGCAATGGGCTTTACCCTACAGCCTAGATGTGTAGTCAGCTATCGCATCCAGGTTTTTGTAAGTACCGTACTCTCTATGACGTTCCCACAATGACAAAATGCCTGATAACACGTTTCTTGGAACAAGTCCCCATCAACCGACAACATGTGACTGTATTAGCTTTAATAACAAACACCACAATGCTGAAAGCAGATACAAGTATCTTTATTTAACAGATGAGATTATTCATACTGCCACATAATACCAGTACAGAGTAAGGACTCAATGAGTATTTATTGAATAAATGAATGTTTCTTGTTCTCATACCTAACGCTGACTTCTAGGATCCTGGCTAGGGGACATCCCCTACCACACCCCAAAATATTTACTACCTGCATTTTTCTCCTGCCAGATAAATGCAGTTGAGTGATTTCTTCTGAAGCCATTTCTAATACTATGATGCTATAAAGAAGGTCGTTGAGCAAACTAGATGGTAGTTGCTGTGTCACTTTTAAACAACGGATGTTTTGAATTCCAGAGAAAATGGTATTATGTAAAGGGTGAGATTTTATTATGAATTTCCTCCAATGTTATCGCACTTACTTTTAAATTGAACTGAAATATGTTTGAACTTGTCCCCGAACTCTTAGTCACTCAAAACACAAACACACAGTTTGTAAAGAAAGTTTACCTCCTATAAGACCCACAAGGCAGAGGGATTTGATGATTTCTTTCAAATCTGTAATGAAGAATGTTTTTCTTCAGACACACTTTCTCCTTCTGTCACTGCTTAGCTCTGCTTAGCTGTACCTACATTCTCTCTGAAATGTTATCTCTGTGAATCTCGTCTTGCCCTTTTGTTTCAGCTGCTGTCTTTCAAGAGGCATTTCAAGGGAAATACACCCTGAACAGCATCATCAGGCCTCAGTAACATCTTCTGATTACACATGTTTGATCTGTGTGAATTCCTTTTCTCTCCTGCCTTCTTCATCATAGTAACTACAGCCTCTCCCAGATAACATCAACGCAGCAGCCTGACAGGGCCAGCAGGAGAGGCACCATTCCAGGGATGAGAAAGAAAATCTCTAACTGCTCTGAATTTCATTATAAGTAGCAGGAGACAGGAGAAAGAAAAGAAGACAAGAAGCACCCTGACTGTCTTTGAACTCCAGGCTGGGGCCTTGCTAGAAACAGAAAGGCTGGCTGAAGAGTATCGCATCATTCCCAGAAGACCAGCCTCTGTTACTGTTACTTCTAAACCTGCTCTCCTGTATGTTAACTCCCAAAGATCAGCCAAGAAGCTAAGATTCTAAAACTCCCTGTTCTTGATAACCCACCACGTAACTCTGTGCTCCAGCCAAAATGATTTATCTGCAAGGTTTCTGTTATGAGTTGAACTGCATCCCCCAAAAAATCATGTTGAAGCTCTAACACTCAGGACCTACAAATGTGACCTTATTTGGAAATAGGGTCTTTAATCAAGTTAAGATGTGGTTATCCTGAATTAGAATAGGTTTTAATCCAATATGGCTTGTGTCCTTATAAGAAGAGAGGCAGCACAGAGACAGATACACAGGGAAGAGGGCCATATGAAAACAGAGGCAGAGACTGCAGTGATGCATCCACAAGCCAAGGAAGGCCAAGGATCGCTCCAGAAAAGAAAAGGACAGAAGCTAAGAAAAGGGCATTGAACACCTTCACCCCTGAAGCCTTCAGAAGGAGCACGACTCTAGGGCCAACATCTTGACTTTGGACCTCAACGCTCTGGAACTGTCAACTGTCAACTCTCAACTGTCATTTCTGATGTTTTAAGCCATCCCGTTTGTGGCACTTCGGTATGGCCGCCCCAGGAAAAGTAATATAGTCTCCAAGCTGCTGTCTCCTACCTCTTTTCCTTCACATCGGACAATTCTTCACCTTCATGAGCTCAGCATCCTCTCTCAAACCTATCCCAGGTCCTCGGCTAAGACCTCTGGACTCCCATAACCTCTGCTTCCCTCAACTAACACTCTCCAGGGTGTGTACTAATTGTCTCTCTCTCTCTACCCACAAGACTGTGTCTCGGTCGTCTTTGAATGCTCTTCACAGAACCCCTTGCTCAGTAGACATTCAGCCAATATGGAAAGATGGAAAAGTGAAGAGAGCAGTCAGATGGAGATGGGTGATGTCTGAAGTCAAATGTGAAAAGGTTCAAACAAGGATGTGATAGAAAAATTATTTATTCCAGGGGTACAAATGATGAAGGCTATAATCTAGTGAAGAAAATATAGATGATACTACAAAAAAAAAAAGAAGCAGGTGGAGTGTGGGGACCAGAGGAATGTAGTTTAAGAGAAAGGTCATTTCAAAATACAAAAACAGAGTTGAGGAGACAAATTAAAGCTGGTGAACATAATAGATAGGTTGGGATAGAGAACACCTGAGTGGAAGCAAAGTTAGCAGAAACAGCAAGGGAACTTTGAATCCTACGGAAAACATATCATACTGGCCCCTCAGGAAATAGTGATTTGCCCACCCTCACTGAAGGGCCATCATAGAGAATCTTCCCTCTGTAAGTGGAGTGGATACCCTCAAAAACCTGCCCTGCTGTCACGTTTAGTCCTGAACGATTTGCCTTCAGCTGGTCCTACATGACTCTTCATTGCTCCCCTCCTCTTTGCTGAATCTCACTTATTTCTTCCTTCTCTCTCTCCTTAGCTCTCCACCTTTGATCATGCTTCCTGGAACACCTTCTACCCACACCCACCGTCCATGACGGATTACTATGATTACTTTAGGACTCAGCTCAGAAGTCCAGAGAACACCGTGGCTTCTGCCTATTGTTTCATATCCCAGCACTTGCCATCTGCTGCATCTGCCTATTGACGTATCTGTCTCCCCCATTAGACTGTAGGACTTTGGGAACTGGGGTCGCATCTCATAGACGTACCCCTAGTGCCTGGCACAGAGCCCAGCATGCAGGTTGCCTTGTAAATTCTATGTTGAAAGCACCATTATGGGTTGAACTCCAATAGTCCATCCACTCTCTGATTTCTCTTCTCCCCTCTCAGCTCCACAAAGATCTGTTGGTAAAGACACTATCAATGGCAAGCCGCAGACCTTTCCTTGTCTGCCACTCTTTTAGAAGACATCTAGCCTCTACAAAGCCCAACATACAAGATGGTAGCAAAGAGGAGAATCATGGCCGATTCCTGAAGCATCTATAAGATCTGATGGAGACTGAGATGAATGAGGGCCAGATCCTCTTTTCTTCCTTCAAAGTGGTTATCTCCATGAGGCTGAGGATCTTCAGAACAGCACTGGCTGGACCAGGACTTCCTCTCTGGGACTTCTCTTCATGTACAGCTCTGAATAACCAGAGTCCCTATGGGACGTCTCTTTCTGTACCACTCTGAATAACTTCAATAAAAAACAAAGAAAGTAAAGCAAGTTGGCGAACCCTTCCAAGGGTCCTAGCCAAATAATTAGAAAGGTTGGTCTGGAAAGACTTAGAAAATTCCAACCTTTATATTATTGCAACAGTCAAGAAGGATCCAGACTTCTGGGCCAGAGAAGAATATGCTGAAAAGTCCACATACAACACACAAGCTGTGGGCTCAGTGTTCCACTTCAGAAAAAGAATCACAAGGACAACCCTGCACTGGTTCCACATCTGTGGAATAAGGGACAGTCGCTGGGCTGACTTTTGAAGATAGAGAGATGAATTATTAAAGCAGTCCCTGCCCTGGAGGAATCACAGTAATTTTAAAACCAAAAATGTCAAAAGAATTACGTAGGTCAACATCTTGACTCCATGCCCAATATGCGGTTCCAATTCGTTTACTGAAGAGCTATTCATTCTTCAGGGTCTTTCACATTTTTCACACTGCAGACCACTTCATAAAGGGCAAAAAACAGGTGTCATATTAGCGGGGTGTAGAAGAGGAAATTACTAAGAAATCAGGGATAAATTCACTTATGATGCTTGTGAATGCATTCTTCTTTTTAATTAAATATTACAAATGAATTAATCATTCATACTAAAAGCCAGAACGCCAAGAAGCCCACCCTAAGATCATCAACTCCATCAGAACTGGCGAGTATTCATTCCTATTTATCCTTTCAGACTCATCTAAGATTTTGCTTCCTCCAGGAAGCCTAAGGAGGCTTCCCCTCACCTTTATCCAACAAAATTAATTCTTTCTTCCCCGGGCCTTCAGCATGCCACATGACACCATCAGCTCTGTGTGTTCATTTATATCTGAGTCAAGTATTGCACCATGAGCAACTCTCCAGGAGCAAGGACTGAGTTTTTACCCCTGTATAAGCCCCAGATTTAGCACAATGACTGGCACATGTAGGTGCTTCATGAGAGTCTGTTGAATCAAATCAATGCAAGTCTAGAAGGAGAAAGTCAGTCAGCAGGTTATCAGGTCTCTGAGACAAACGATTTGAAAGCATTAACCCAAGGCTCAGCATAAATAAATTAATTAATTTGCCTTGGAAAGTCCATCCACCCAAATCTTGAGCCAACTAAAGGGATAAATTGCCACTCTGCACTGCCAGACAAAATGACAGCCAGCCAGCTTTCACCAACCACTCCAAAGTCACCCACCTGTGTAAAATTAAATTCTCACTGAAGGCTCGGAAAACTTAATTAATTTGGTCAAGTCATTCTTGATCAAAATGTGGTTTCCAGTTACCTAAACTTCTCCCGCAAAGAGATGATCCATCTTACCAAGGTTCCTAATTCTCTCGGGAGAGTTTAATAGATTGGCTATTGACCAGATACATCATCTAATAAACCTTCCTGCCTGGTCTCAGCCAAGATCTCCCGCCTTCTCCTTTCAGGGGCCTGATTCATGCTCTAGGACACCTGCCAGCAGGGCTCCTGACCTGGTTCCCAGGGAAGGACAGGGCAGCCTAAGAGAACAAGATGAAGGCAGGGTGGAGGCACAGCCCGAAGGCCAGCGGGGAGGGAGGCTTCCCCAGAAGACAGCTGTATGCACAGCTCTGGGCACACACACTGGCTGTTTACCTGGGATCCTCACACAATGTGTTGCAAGAGCTCTTTCATGGGCAGATTGCAGCCTGCACATTACTCAGCATCAGCGAGGGTGAGCCTGAGGGGAAGCCACAGCCTTCACAAGGAAATCGGCCCACACCCAGGTTGCACCTTTTACCCCGGGAACTTGCCCTGGGCCAATTCCTATGGAGCTGCCAAGAGAACCCGACTTGCATCTTGGCAGGAAGGCAGTGCTTGCCCAGGGTGCCACGGAGCTGCTGCACACTCTGGGACCTGCTTCCTGTCCTTTCTCCATTGTCCACTTTTCTGAATTTTCTAGTGTATTCTGGGGTGTGCTCCAAAGGTTTTACAAAGGGAAGATCATAATAGAGTTTTGCAACTGCCTTCTAGCCATCCTCTTGCCTCGTCTACTCTGTCTCTCTCAACACTCCAGCATGAACTCCCTGGAGGGCTCACCTGAACTTCTCACTCACCTGCAGAAACCCCTTCAAGAGCTCCCTGCTTGTCATGGTCCAAACTCATTAACAGGGCAGACACTGCCCCACCCAACCTTAGTCTCTGCAGATTTATCTCCAGGCTCAAAGAGGGAGACCAAGGAGCAAGTTTAGGGAGTGGTCACTCTCATGACCTCCATTAGCAGCACCCTCATTCTTGGATGCGCACTGTCAGCTGTTTTCAAATCTTATGCAGAGGACTGTGCAAACACAGCTTCACAGTCCCCTCAATTATTCTCCAGAGCCCCTTCACCTCTATAGTGAGAACCTGGAGGTACCCTGCCATGCCCTTATCACACTGTAGGCTCCACCTTAGAGGCTAACTTGTAGTTTTCCAAATATATCATGCATTTTTTTTTAATCCACCAAATAATCTCTCTGGAGCCAGTCACTGGCAATCCCATCAGAAACCACAGTCAGGCTCGGTCTTCCCAGATTCCCCAGAGGGAACGATGCTTCTGAACCAGCACTGTGCCTTTGCCAGCCATTCCCTTCCTGCTCTGCTTCCTACCTGTTGAGCAAACTCCTACTTCCTCAAGACTCAGCCCAACTGCCATTTGCTCTGTGAGATCCTTCCTGGGGTTGGAGAAGTTGCCTTGGTGGTCTGTTTTGCTATGTGTCTCTCCGCAGGAGAATGTAACCTCCTGGAGGACAGGAATCACACTGCCTTATCTCTGTATCCTGATGGAAGGAGCACAGTGAATATTGGTGGGATGGGATAGCACCTCTCACAGCCCTTGAGATCCCCTTTAAAATGTGGACTCAATCTGATGCAGCTCTGTCCACCCCTCCTGGCTGCATCCCAGCCTCCAGACCTCTACAACCACCACCTCCTGGCCTCCCTGCTTCCTGGTCAATTCCCTAGTCTCTATCGCCCCTACAACATAAGTCCAATCACATCTTCCCAGCTCAAAATCTTCTGCTTAGAGAAACATCCCAGTTCCCTACCACAGCCCACCAGGTCCTAGGTGACGTGGCCCTAGGTAACTCAGGTACCTCCCTTCCTCTTCCCCAACTCTCCATACCTCATGACAGCCACACTGACCTCACTGCTTCAGAAGCCCACCCAAGAGCACTCCCACCTCACACCGTTGCCCTGCTCTCTCCTCCGCCGAAACACGGTTTCTTCAATATGGTCACCCCTCATTTCTTCCCATTCTGCAGCCCCTGCCCCTGTGGTGTTGCTGTTTTCACGGCGTTCTCGTTACTAGACAGCACAGGCACTGCTAATCTGCTTCTTTATTTGCTGTCACCTGTTGTCCACACTCTGCGCCCTCGGGGCTCTTAGCATTTCCCAGGCCATACATATAGCAACACCTCCTGAGTAAGAGACTCTGGGAGCACCAATTTTCTGCTCCTTGGGGCAGACCCTGAAAGACCCCAGGGTGAGAGGGATAGAAGGTACCACCTTCCCTTTTTCTCCCAGTTCTGATCCGTGTCTGAGTAAAGAAAGGTGGTCACAGAGCTGCCAGGGCAACAGCTGGGCTGGAGGAGCCCACACATGGCAAGCCTGGTGCCTGATGAGAAGCTCATTCCTGAGCGCTGTATCAGTGCCCCACACTTCTCATAGGGGAGGAGCTGCAAAGCCAGAAAGCATCCTGCCTTACCTAAATCACACTCCTCAAACCATTTCCTGGCAATATATGGGGCAGCTGGAAAGGTGACAGCTGTACAGGTTAACCCGTCGCACTCCAGTCATGACAATAATCTGGTCACAATTCTTCTCTACTAGACATCACTCAAGACCCTCCAGTTTCTCTTTCCTGGAGCTTCCTGGGGCTACAAGATCTTTCCAGACCTTTCCGGATTCTCTCTCCAACGGGACTCTCCTTCCTTCCATCCTGCTTGTGGCTGTTCTCCCAGTATGCCATACCCTCTCAAGCCTCCACACCTCCACTTATGCAGATCCTTCCTCCTGGACTGCCCTTTCCCCTCTCCCTTGATAAATCAGTTACACTCATCTTTCAAGCCTCAGCTCAAATGACACAACCTCTATGAATTATTTCCTGACACCTTCTTCAAGTGGGTTCCAGTTCAGGCACAAGTGCTGTCCTTCATGCTTCCATCCCTGAGACAAATTCTATCGTGCGTCTGTAGCATTTTATTTCACATTCATAAATGTTTCCAGGGCTGAGCTCTTAGAGAGCTGAACCTTTAGTCAGGCGTGGCGGCTCATGCCTGTAATCCCAGCACTTTGGGAAGCCAATACAGGTGGATCACTTGAGGTCAGGAGTTAGAGACCAGCCTGGTCAACATGGTGAAATCCCATCTCTACTAAACAAAAAATAGCCATGCATGGTGGCTCATGCTTGTAATCCCAGCTATTTGGGAGACTGAGGCAGGAGGATCACTTGAACTCAGGGGGCGGAGGTTGCAGTGAGCCGAGATTGTGCCACTGCACTCCAGCCTGGGCAACAGAGGGAGACTCTGTCTCACAAAAAAACAAAAAGAGAGAGAGAACTGAACCCTTATTCACCAGCACTAAAAAGTCAGAGAAAAACTGTAAACTGCAAATCAGTTGGTGTCACTCCCTTGCTCAAAAAGCCTCCACTGGCTCGCACCTCACTCAGACTCAAAGTCAAAGTGCTTCTCCTGACCTACAAGAATCTATGAAATCTTCATCCTGACCCTCCTGCCCACCCATTAGCTCTCTGGCTCTATCTCCTGCAACCTGCCTCCTCATTGGCTCTTCTCCAGCTACACCAGACTCCTCCCTGCTATTTGAACATACGAGGCCTGTGCACTGCTGTCCTTGCTTCTGGAATACCCCCTCCCTCAGTTATGTATGTGACCACCTCCCTCACATCCTCCTGTCCTTGCGGTGAGACCTTCCCTAACCAGCCACTTAAAACCAAAGCTCACACTCTAAGCACACTGCAATTCCTATGTCCCTTCCCTACGTTGCTTTTCTCTAGAGACTGTATCACCATCTACCATGCTATGTGTTTTATTTGTCTGATTTGATTATTGTCCATATCCCCTCACTGCAGCTTCAAGAGGGGCTGGAATTTTTGTCTGTTTCGCTTGTTATTATAGACTCAATGCTTTGAATAGTGCCTAGACTGAATATTGTTTGAAGGGATGAATAGTATTTCTAGCATCTAGCGTAATTCCTGGTACATGGTAGACATCCAGTAAGTAATTGTGGAACAATGAATGAAAAAAGTCAGGTGGAGAAGGAGAGAAGAGAGAAAGAAAGAAAAGACAGAAGGGAAGGAGAAAAAAAGAGAAGCAAAGGGGGGAGAGGAAAAAAAAGAGAAGAAGGAAGCAAGAAAACAGACACAGTAGGGAGACAAAAATACAAAGAAAAAGCAGCTTTTATTTGCCTAAAGTCCTCAGACAATTGTGTGTGTTGTAGGCTTAGACAGCATTAGATTGGTGCAAAAATCATTGCTGTATTTGCTGTTAAAAGTAATGACAAAAACCGCAATTAGTTTTGCACTAATGTCATAGGATTTTTCATCCTAGAACTACCTGTGTTAAATTCCCTGGGAAATTTCTCTGCCTTCAACTTCTTTTTTGCCAACACAGACCTAACCAGAGAAGGAAACATGAATGTTTTACAAGGGTGATTGGTCATTAGTTTGTGACTCATCCTGACAAGTTCTAAACTGCAGCTTACCCACCTGGGATATCTGCAGCTCATCCAAACCTTTGGCCAAGAGCTCTTTACCCAATATTTTGCAGAGATTTTTGTTTTTAAAAAGAATGCACTGGCCGGGCACAGTGGCTCACACCTGTAATCCTAACACTTTGGGAGGCTGAGACAGGTGGATTAGGAGGTCAAGAGATTGAGACCATCCTGTCCAACATGGTGAAACCCATCTCTACTGAAAATACAAAAGTTAGCTGGGCATGGTGGTGCATGCCTGTAATCCCAGCTACTCAGGAGTCTGAGGCAGAAGAATCACTTGAACCTGGGAGGTGGAGGTTGCAGTGAGCCGAGATTGCACCACTGCACACCAGCCTGGTGACAGAGCGAGACTCTGTCTCAAAAAAGAATACATTCCTCTATTATTGCAGAATACACACAAAGACACATAGAAGAAAATAACCCAGTGTTAATCCCTGTTTGTTTCCTGTAATTATGTACCTGAATATGTAGTTATCAAGATGTATTTACACTGTGCGTGTATCACTTGTTATGTCTGGAGTTTTACTATTCCTGGGTATGTGCTTAGGATATAACCAGGGAAACAGCTTGAGACAGTGGAAGCTGTATATTCTGGAAACTGACATACTTCAGACCAGTCCCAAGTCTGATACTTGGTGGCTGAAGATCTCAGTTAAATTATGTAAGTAAAGTGATGATTCCTCATACCCTGCCAGGAATCAGGGGCTGTCCGAGTTTACACCTGCTGTTCCAGTGTAATTAACAAGAATACCCCTTTAATGCTCAAAATGTCCCAGTTTAAACAATAAATTATATGGTCCTTCTATACTTCACCCTGTGAGCTTTGCTTTTCTCTATTGTAAAAATATAGAAAACAATATTTATTTCCAAAGAACTATTATGGGAACCGTATTAATTATCTTTGCTGTGTAACACACACTGACCCCAAATTTAATGACTTAAAACAACAGGCACATTTTTAACTCACTCATGTTCCAAAGATCAGGAGTCTAAGCATGGATGAGCAGGGTGGTTCTGGCTTAGAGTTCCTCATGAGTCCTCAGTCACACTGTCACCTGGGACTGCAGTCATCTGAAGGTTGGATTGGGCTGCAGGATTTGTTTTCAAACTCATTCACCTGGCTGCTGGCTGGAGGCCTTAGTTTCCCATGATGTAGCTTTCACCTTGGGGCTACTCATGACATGGCAGTCAGCTTCTCACAGAGTGAATCATCCAAGAGAGAAAAAGAGGGAACACAGTGGAAGCTGCAAATATTTCTAATCTGAGAAAACAGCCTGGTGCCATGGCTCATGCCTGTAATCCCAGCACTTTGGCAAGTCAAGACGGGAGGTTTGCTTGAGTTCAGGACTTTGAGACTATCCCTGACAATAGTAAGACCTCATCTCTATGAAAAAGAGAACTAGTCAAGCATGGTGGGATGCCCTTGTAGTCCCAGCTACGCAGGAGGCTGAGGTGGGAGGATTGCTTGAGCCCAGGAGGTTGAAGCTGCAGTGAGCCCTAATTATGCCACTGCACTGCAGGCTGGGTGAAAGAGTGAGACCCTGTCCTTTAAAAAGAAAAAAGGGAAACCAGGCCAGGTGCGGTGGGTCACGCCTGTAAGCCCAGCACTTTGGGAGGCCGAGGCTGGCAGATAACCTGAGGTCAGGAGTTTGAGACCAGCCTGGCCAACATAATGAAACCCGGTCTCTACTAAAAATACAAAAATTAGCTGGATGTGGTGGTGGGTGCCTGTAATCCTAGCTACTCAGGAGGCTGAGGCAGGAGAATTACTTGAACCTGGGAGGCAGAAGTTGCAATGAGCTGAGATCATGCCATTGCACTCCAGCCTGGGCAACAAAGCAAAACTCCATCTCAAAAAAAAGGAAGAAAAGGGGGAAAAAAAAAAGAAAAGTGAGAAATCATCAATTCTGCCACATCAACTCACCCTGGTACAATGTGGGAGGGGACTACACCAAGTGTGAACACCAGGAAGGAGGCAGGATCACTGAGGGTCATCTTGGGGACTGGGTACCACAGGACTTAATGTAAATGCTGCTTGTAAAATCCCTGGTACATAGCAGGCATGTAGTAAATGTTAGCTACTTCAGAGCAGGATCAGACAAGAAAATCTTCTAAAAACAGTAGGTAGCCCTGGTAAGTTCTCCACAACGAAGGATTTGAATATTGTGTCTTTCTTATAAGCCGATTCAATTCAGCTCCACAAATATTTATTATATACCTACTGCTTGGTGTTACGTCCTTGAAGACAAGCAATTCACAATGACTACCTTGTTGCAAATCCCTCAACTCACTACTTATATAAATAAAAATGTACTGTTTTTTGATTCAAGATGTTTCTTTGTATTCTTAATCTTCTGAAGATGTAATCTTAGCATGTCATTGGAGTGTCGCTGTCAGAAGCATTTGATGTTTACTCCTACAAAGTGAGACAAACAGAGTTTTCTGGAGTCAATGCACAAATAAGCTAATTTGCATGGTGTTTGAATATACATCGTATTGAAGTCCAGGCTGCAATTCTAAGCATGTAAGAAGATGAAAAGAAATCAAGTAAGAATTTATCTAGCCCTATGGTGGACACAGTCACTGATGCTTAAAAATTATGAGTTTTGATCGAGCTTACAGAATCCGTTCAAAAGGTAAGCTAGACTAAAATTTCAGACTTCACCACTATACAATTCATCCATGTGACCAAAAACCACTTGTACTCCAAAAGCTATTGAAATAAAAAAATACATATTTTTTAAGGGAGTAAAACGTATTGTCTCCATTACCTGGGGCTGCAATCATCTGATCCAAGTTACCATTACATGACTTATTGTGATAATTTTTCAGCTATTTCCCCTTGCTTCTTCCCTTTCTCTCCTCCCTACCTAGTCTCAACACATCATTCAGAGTGACCCATTCAATATATCTGATCACATCATTCCCTTGCTCAGAAACTCCCAGTGGAGTCACAGAGACATGGATGCCCTGGCCATATCCATTCCGCATTCAGCTGTGCAAGCCAACTAGGCTCTTCAACTCTGTGGCTCAGGGCTCTTTTCCTGGCTGGAGAGGCGCACATAGCCAAGTTCATGGCAAAGCAGGATGTGCCAGATGATGGTTAACACCTTTGGATGTGGCCTTCTACCGTCAATGGTCAGGGAGCTGGTGGATCAATTTCCCAGGTGCTTCAGCCCTGGGTTGTGATGACTTCCAAGTGTTCTCTACACTGTCTCCCAGTGGTCCCTTGCAGGACTGAGCAGCAGATGCTTACAGTCCCAGCCAGCTTGTTATTACCCCTTTTATTGGGTTCTTTTTCTTTCTGTCTCACTTCTCCACTCTTCTTCTGGTGCTTCCTGGAATCACTTTCCACATAAACTACTTGCACTCAAATTCTTGTCTCAGGATATTCCTCAGGGTGAACCTCCACCCAGGCAAATGGCTTCCCCTTCCAGAGCAAAGAACAGAATCTGTGCCATGACCCATGAGGCCCTGCACACTCTGCCATCCTACCATTCTTCCTCACATTCGCTCCACTCCAGCCATCTTGGTTTCCTGGATGTTCCTGGAACGTTCTAAGCATGCCTTCCACGGAGCAGCTTGGCTCCCTCGATTTCCTGTTCCTGAAAGACTTGCTTATGTTTACATGTTATATGTTTATATGTTTATAGCCAACACTCTACCACCAGCCCCTCCAAGTAGAATATAAACACAGAAAGGAAAGTGATTTTCTTCTGGGCTTTTTCTTTTCTTTTCTTTTCTTTTCTTTTTTAATTGAGATAAGGTCTTGCTCTGTCGCCCTGGCTGGAGTACAATTGGCCAGTCTTGGCTCACTGCAACCTCTGTCTCCCAGGTTTAAGAAATTCTCCTGTCTCATCCTCCTGAGTATCTGAGACTACAGGTGCACGCCACCACATCCAGCTAATTTTTGTACTTTTAGTAGAGACGAGGTTTCACCACGTTGACCACGCTGGTCTCGAACTCCTGACCTCAGGTAATCTACCTGCCTCAGCCTCCCAAAGTGCTGGGTTTACAGGTGTAAGCCACTGCACCTGGTCTGTTCTGTTTTATTCACTGCACCATTTCCAGTAATTGAAATAGTGCTGGATACACAGTAGATGCTCAACAGATACTTGTTAAATTATTAAATTAAGGATGACTTGGATGAAACCTGATTAGGTCCAGTAAAAATATTTGTAAAATACCTGTCAGGGCCCTAGCTGTTATCATTGGAGCCCCTGCAAGGAACCTTCTATTTCCCCATGAATAATCCAGTCTTTTCATTTCCCACATGATGAGGACCAGAGAATGTGGGCATGTTGCCTAATATTACAGAGCTCACCAGTGGCAGAGCTAGGAGCAAATTCTAGCTCCATCTGGGTTGTGGAGGGAAGAGAACCAGTCTGTTTCAGTTTAATCTCAGGTGTACTACTTAAAAGCTTTGTAACTTCTAAATAACCCAGGCAAATTTCTTAACCTTTCTGAGTACCAGTTTTCTTATCAGTAGAATTGAATGATGCACCTATTTCAACAAATTCAGATGATTACACAAAATAATGAGTATAAAAGAGCTTGACCCATAGTAGGTATTTATTAGGTACTCATTGAATCTAAAGAAGTACTAACTTAAAAACATTCAGAGGCCAAGAGCGGTGGCTCATGCCTGTAATCCCAACACTTTGGGAGGCCAAGGCGGGCGGATCATGAGATCTGGAGTTCAAGACCAGCCTGACCAATATGGTGAAACCCCGTCTCTACTAAAAAAAAAATACAAAAAAATAGCCGGGCGTGGTGTTGCACACCTGTAATTCCAGCTGCTCAGGAGACTGAGGCAGGAAAATGGCTTGAACTTAAGAGGCAGAGATTGCAGTGAGCAGAGATCACATCACTGTACTCCAGCCTGGGTGACACAGAAAGACTCTATCTCAAAAAAAAAAAAAAAAAAAAAAAATCCCATGCTTGCAATAATAACGATAATACTTTGTTGAATCAACCAAGTCCCAAACACTATGCTAAGACATTTTACATGCCTTATTTCATCCAATCCTTACAACACCCTCTGAGATTGATTCTAATTTTATCCCTTTCTACAGCTAAAGGAACTGAAGCTCAGAGAGGTTTTCCAACTTGCCCAAGATCACTAAGATAGAGGCCATTGCTCTGACCCTCGACTCTGAGTTCATAATCATTGTGCTATACTGCTTAGAGACATGGCTTTTAGGTCCTTAGAGATTTCTTCAATTTCAAAGGCTTACGAAACATAAAGGACACAGTCTGCTTCTCAGCAGGACAAGGGTAAAGGCATTTCCAAAGTCTGATAATTGTTAGCTCTTCGAAATCTCTGTAGAAGGAAGCCAGGCTGCATTCATTGTAGGTTGTAGGGTCTCACCGTGCTAAAATCTAGAATCCAATTCATTATAATTAAAGCCCATCTTTACCTTGGGTAGAAAGCTTCCCTTTGGAAAGTAAAGTCATTGTTTGGATGGGTGTGTGTGTACCTCAGTCTCCGTCTCTCTCTCTCTGTGTCTCACACACTAACACCAACTCACCTTCACTGATACCACTAGCCCAGCGCTTCCCAGTGTGGTCCTAGATCCTGACCTTCAGTGCAACGCCTGGAAACTCTAGAAATGCAGGCTATTAGCCCTGCCCACCCCACTGTCCCCAACCAGACCAATGGAATCAGAACCTCTGGGGGCAGGGCTCAGTCCTTTATTTCAATGACGCCTCCAAGGGACTTTTATATACAGGATACTAAAGTCTGAGAACCACTATTTTAGCCTGCAAAAAGCAATTTCTCCAGTCTCCCCACCCGTTTCTCCAAATTGAGCTCCAATATAAATCACAGCTTCTCTTGGCCTTTAAATGTCAAGGATCCTGAGCTCAGAAAGGAAGGACCTGGGCTGGAAATGCTGGGCTGAGGCTTTGGCCCTGGGAGTGTTGGGGCCTCGGCCTCCGCCAGGCATTTGCAGCCTACTCAAAAATCACAGCTTCTCAGAAAGCCACCTCCCTTTCACTTAGAAATACAACAAAATTCACATATGGAAGAAAAAGATTAAAAAAAAAAAAAAAAAGAAAACAGACCTGGTAAGGAAGCCGCAGCTGGCTTTGGGGGGGGGGGAGGGGGCTGAAATAAAAGCACTCCTGTGGCCTTGTTGCCTCGCCAAAGTTAGGCTATAAACACTCCCTCCGCCCGGCGACCATGATGGCCTCATTTGGTGCTGCTCACCCGCTTCAGTCATATAAAGAGCGATAAAGAAAGACAAGGGTGGAATAACCTCTAAATAAAAGATGAGGTAATTTTGAAGGCACATTAGGATTTTATGTGTATTACGGCTTGTGGTTTTTTATTCAAACCCAGGGAGGGCCTGAGCAGGGCTCTCACCCTCATCAAGTGCTGAGGCTGGCCCTGCAAATGGTCCAGGGCTGGGTTCCATAGCTTGGATGATTTGAGGAAGGCAGGAAAGAGAGAGAGAGAGAGAACATTTTCTATCCCCTTGGCGTGGGTTTTATTGCACCAGACATTATCACCAAAAGAATAAAAATGAAGCATCCTGGGTCGGCCCTTCCTCTTGGGTTTACGATTTCCTGAAGGGGAAGGTTGGACAGAAAACTCAACAAGACAATAGAGACCAGTCCTGAAATGAAAGGCTCATTGCCGGTGGCTCGGTACAGCCTCAAAACTCCTCTGAAAATGCAGAGGAGTGATGCTTTGCAATTCAGACGACGTAGCCTTTGCAACACCAACATGTCTAAATACCACAGAAGCCAGGAAGAGGACAGAATCTCCCTTTCCAAGGAGCCAAGAGGACTCAGGGTGGGGAAGGGAGAAAGGGGAAGGCTGGCCCACTGCAGATTCTTTTCACAGTGTATTTTTAGGCAGCTCAAGACAGTAAGGAGGTCTGGCTTTCCTGGAGGGAAAAGCCCTGAAACTAACCACCAAGTCTCTTTTGCTGCCTCTATTTCTCATGTATGAAATTGAGATTGTGCCATGGATATCATCAAGGCCACCCTTATTCCCTGAGCAGTCGCTAAATGTCCTCCTTAAACTAAGGCTTTACTTGCTTATCTCCAGCACCGTAGAGAATAAACTTTATCCCCATTTCGCAGACATGGAAATCAAGGCATAGAGAGGTGTCATACCTCACCTGAGACAAAGTAAAGAAATCAGGATTCGGCCGGCCACGGTGGCTCACGCCTGTAATCCCAGCACTTTGGGAGGCCAAGGTGGGCAGATCACGAGGTCAAGAGATCGAGACTGTCCTGGCCAACATGGTGAAAACCTGTCTCTACTAAAAATGTAAAAATTGGCCAGGTGTGGTGGCGCGCGCCTGTGGTCTCAGGTACTCAGGAGGCTGAGGTGGAAGAATTACTTGATCCCAAGAGGCGGAGGTTGCAGTGAGCCGAGATTGCACCACTGCACTCCAGCCTGGCAACAGAACAAGACTTCATCCCCCAAAAAAAAATAGAAATCAGCATTCAAATCCAGGTCTCTTTGACTTCAGAACTCACACTGTACTTGGCAGTTATTTGATGATATTGACTATGTTACAATATTAGGAATAGTTCATATTTACGGAGCACTTTCCATGTGCCAAGCACTGTTCTAAGGGCTGTATTATCTCATTTAATCCTCATAGCAATAGGGAATGTTCTAACCCACTTGACAGATGAAACTGAGGTCCAGGAAGGCAAAGTAAATAGTCAAGTTCACACAAGTAGGCAACGGAGCATTCCTGCCACAAACCACACAGAGAATCCTGCAGGAACCACATTCTGTCCTGAAGATTCTGCATTCTTTATCCCATCAGTGTGTTTACAGCACCTACTATGTGCAGAGCACCTAACCAGGTACTTGGAGGGGACAGAAGCCTGCAAAGATGAACACAATCTGGTCCTTGCCTTCAGAGCAGCCTACAGTCTAGTAAGAAAGACAGATACATGCACAGGAGAGTTTACGCCAGAGTCTTCTCTAAATCTGGGGTCTTCTTACAGGGGGCCTCTGTAAGCCTGTCTCCCAGGAAGTTTCAGTGGGCTTGTTCCCACAGGCACACACAGACTCAAGTAAGCCTCAAGAGTTCCCAGTGTCAACCAGCCTAATTCCTTGAGTCAGCAACAGCAAACTACAAATACGTCCTAAATCCTTTGAAGGACCAGGTAGCCCAGTGTGTTTCAAATCCAGGAAAGGGCATCGCAGATTTCAGTCTCAACCCCTGAAATGCAACATTTGGCTTGCTCCAAAATTGTTTGGCCCTCTGCGGGTCCTCCCATCCCAGCCTGAATTACCTCACCCTAGCAGAAAGCGACACGACAAAAAAAACAGAAACAGAAAGATACAGGAATACAGAATTGGAAACACCTGGGATTTCTCCTAGGCAGGACTTCCCCTCCCTAGCCGAATGATCTTGGGCAAGTAGTTTAACCTCTCTGCGCTTCTATTTTCTCATCTGTAAAATAATGTATACTCCTTTTTAGTATTGTTATGAGGAATAAACGGATTAATACATAGAAAGCTCTTAGAATAGTGCCTCGCATCTGAAAAGCCCTTCATGAACATTGCCAATTCCAATTTAATTACAAATATGTATTGCAAACCAGCTAGAACTAGGATGATTGACATAGGCAGGGTCCATACAAGCGCTGTGCCAGATGCATTCCCGGGGTTCAGCAGCTTTGGGATGAGGAATTCCAGCGTCTCAGCATGAGCAGTCGTCCAGCATAAAGAGGTCAGTGCCTTCTCAGTGGGACTTAGTGGCACACAGACCCCAGATCCAGGCAGCCTAGGGTCAAATCGCAATTCTTTACTTGATGACTATAAAACCTTAGATGAGCTAATTATCCACTCAAACCTCAGTGTCTTCGTCTGTCATGGGGAAGGTGGATAATGATAGTACCTACTTCCTAGGGTTTGTTGCAAGAGCTAATCCCTGAAAAGCACATAGTTCAGGGCACATAGCAAATGCTCCAAAAATGGAAGCCATTATTATTGTTATAAAATAATGATTATAGTGTTATATTCCCTAACTTTTTGACCCAGTTAAATGGTGTCTCTTGCAGAGATCCTTTCAAGTTGTCTCCTGATAAAGGTACTTACCCCTTCTGTTTATCTTCATCTCTCTTGGAAAATATATTAATTTTATTCGATTTAAATTATGTATTTCTCTGTTTTATCTATCCCATTAGACTGCAGTTTTCTTAAGGTTAGAGATTTTGACTATTTGTTATAGTATGGTCTGACCAACATTTGGCAACTCGTAGATACCCAGTAAAATTTGTTGAATAAATGAATGAACGAGGTGATGAGGCTATGACTAGGAGAGGTAGGGTTAAGGCAGGTGGGCACTGGGAAAATGCAAGAGTGAAAGTGTGCAAGGGCATAGAACACGCTGGGAAATGGTATGAGGGCAGGTTTTCATTTGTTTCTTTTGCTCGTAGCTAATACTGCACCAAGGACATTTTTTTTTTTCTTGAGATAGTCTTGCTCTGTCACCCAGGATGGAGTGCAGTGGCACTATCTTGGCTCATTGCAACCTCTGCCTTCCAGGTTCAAGCGATTCTCATGCCGCAGCCTTCCAAGTAGCTGGGACTACAGGTATGTATCCCTACATCTGGCTAATTTTTGTGTTTTTAGTAGAGACGGGGTTTCGCCATGTTGCCCAAGCTGGTCTTAAACTTTTGGCTCAAGCAGTCCACCTGCCTCAGTTTCTCAAAGTGCTAGGATTACAGATGTGAGCCACTGTGCCAGACCTAGAGTTTACATATATTAAATCATTTGCTTGTCATAAGAACCCACTGGAGTGGTTACTATTATCATCCTCATTTTCGAGAAGATGAAACTGAAAAAGGAAAGTTAAATAACTTACTGTCAGCCACATGGCCAACAGGAGGTGGAGATGGGATTTGAACACAGGCAGTTGGGCTGCAGGGGCCATTCAGGTTGAATGGCATAGCAGATATAGCCCATAAATGGGCTGCTTGGTACCCACCAGCTGCCAGACCATCACTGCTCAAGTAAGTACCTTCTATCCACCAGACCCGGACCTGTAAGCTCCCCTCTATCCTTGTCTGCACTCCAGGAAATTTATTTTTCTCCCAGAAAATTTATTTCTCCTAGGTTCTTATCAGAGGCAGCTCATGGCCTTGGGCCTTAAGTCAATTAGTCAGCAAGTAAATATTTATTGAAGATTTCCACAAGTCAGGGCCCCTGCTAGGTACTGGGGAACAACCCACCTTCTTGTTCAACAAGCATTAAACCAGCGCTCACCAATAATTAATTACTAATGTGATGAGTGTTACACGACCCAAGATACGAAAGGAAAGGACGGAAAGAAAGGCATGTGAGGGGTCGGGGGGGCCCCACAGGGACTCATTAGCTGAGCACCGCTACCTTTCAGGAGGGACTGGTTTGCCTCGCTCTTTGAAAGCCCCTGCCTGGTGTCTGCGAATACCTCCCCTACCCCTGTGTGTTGCAGAGGACAGAGCAGACATGATCTCCACCCTCCAGGAACATCTCCTTTGATGGCTCATTAACAGATGAGAAGATGGCAAGTGAAACCTATGAGAGGCTCTGTGCCCACTCACTTATCCAGGAGAGTTACTCAGAGTGCACTGATTTCATCTCTGGAGGAAGAACCCTTCTTTCTTTGGAGGAGGAATCCTGGATTATGCATCCCTGGCAGCCCAGAACTTTGACTTAGAGGGGCCCAGTAAATGATTGTCCAATAAGTGGATGAGTAAACATTCAGAAAAAAAGTGAGGACCAGAGGAAGAATTCAACTGGTGCGAAGGATGACTCGTAGGTAGGGTGACCATACGACCCAGTTGGTCAGTGTTCGTCTCCATGTCAGCCTGTCATCCTAAAGTAATCATGATTCCCACCCCCTTTTACCCTCGGAAGTGTCCCAAGCTGGATGGTCTATTATGCTCACGCTACTTAGAGCACATTTAGAGTAAAGAAATGTAGCTTTGTTGTTCTTCAGATCGTAAGTGGGGCTAGAAGCCAATGCCATTTGCCCCGGGTGGGCTAGCAGCTCATGTGGTGGGTCCACGGTGTGCTCCTGGATCTACCTAAACTTCAGCTGTGAACACTCAGAAACGCTAACGGAGATGGAGATTCAGGGAAAACAACTACAGAAACCAAAATCAAAATGAATGGACCCAAAACAGAGGTCCTCCAATGTCTTATCGACGGAGGGCATTGTAATTCATCAAAATCAAATCATTCATTTCATGTATTTTTCCTGAGTTTTAATCTCACTGGCTTGAAAATGCAGGGAATTGTACCTGTTTTACGTCTGTGCCAAGCCATTCTCATATCCAATGGGCTCATGCACGTGCCTCCTAAACTGTTAAGTGCTAAACCAATACAAGGTGCTATTAGTTATAAGCTAAATCAATATCATCATTAAGTCTTACCTATGCAACTACACCAGCGTTCACGGATCCATCTGACTCCTCACGTGCCCCTCCTCCACTGCGCTCCCCAGATGGACGCTAGAACAAGACCACGCTCCTTCCTTCCTCCTCGGCCAGCATCTGAAGCTTTGTTTCCCCTGTTCCACTGTGGCTTCCTTCAGGGCAGGGACCTTCTCCTGGTCCCTCCTTTACCACAGGGCAGAGCCTACTGCTTGGCACCCTGTAGAGAGATATTCAATCATTCTTGCTAACAAATAAATAACAGAAAGCTCAGCTCTGGTGCCACCTCCAGAAAGCCTGCCTCAGCTTCTCCAGGCAGAACCATTAGCCAAGGCCTCTGAACAACCCCAGCTCCTTCTCTATGTTTCTTATCAAAGTGGACTCCAGGATCAGTACCAATTTATATCACCTGACGCCCGCTCCTCCTGGGCTAATTTCTCATGTCTCTCTCTCTCCCAATGCCTGACATTCTTTTTTAATGGAATACTATGCAGCCATAAAAAAGGATAAGTTCATGTTCTTTGTAGGGACATGGATGAATCTGGAAACCATCCATCATTCTCAGCAAACTGACACAAGAACAGAAAGCCAAACACCGCATGTTCTCACTCATAGGCAGGTATTGAACAATGAGTACACATGGATACAGGGAGGGCAGCAGCATACACTGGGGTCTGTTGCAGGGGGCTAGAGAAGGGACAGCAGGGGAGGGATAACATGGAAAGAAATGCCAGATATAGGTCTGTTGGGGGAGCTAGAGGAGGGACAGAGGTTGGGGAGGGATAACATGGGGAGAAATGCCAGATACAGGTGATGGGGAATGAAGGCAGCAAACCACCTTGCCATGTATGTACCTATGCAACAATCCTGCATGATCTGCACATGTACCCCAGAACCTAAAGTACGATTAAAAAAAAACAAAAAAAGGAACCTCACAAAAAAAAAAAAAAAAAAAGAAAAGAAAAAAACAAGGAACTTGGAAATGGTTGCTGAATGACACTTTTTACTCTGGGGTTTTCTGCACATGCTGTCCCCTCTGTTTGGTGGCCTTTTCCCTCTCTTCTTCACCCACTTACCTCCTAGCATCCCTCAGAACCCAGCTACAGCACCTCTCCCCACTAGGAGTCCTTGCTGCCTTCCCTGACTCAGAAAAGCCCCTTCTCTTAGCTCACCACAGCATCATGAACCTCTTGATTCTAGGGCTCACCTCAGCAGAAATAGTGCATAATGGTATATGTTTTTTTAATGTTTGACTCCTTAACCAGACTGTAAACCAAAGTAGAGCCAGAGAATAGAACAGAGCTCTTGCCTGCCTTGTGCATTGCTGTATTCCTCCAACCTAGCATAGTGCCTGGTCACTGGTCAAATGAATGAATCAAGGCGATCGGGGAGCACTCAAGAGGAAATGCCAGGAGGCTCTTGGAAGATCTTCTGGCTCCACTAAAATCATCGTCACGACCCCTCCATCAAGTGCTTTATATGAGTCTGGCCCTGAGATAAGTGCTTTTGTATAAATTCACTCATTCAATCCTCACAACAACTCTGAAAGAGGGTTCCCATGTTACAGATGAGAATAAGAAGCACCGATTTTTAGGCCTGAATATATCTGTGAAGCATTCAACTGAACAATTTTCTTAACCTTGTAAACTCTAAGTCCTAAAAAATTGGAGAGGGAGGTACACATTTGAGAATGCACTGGGGGGACTTTTAAAAAAATCTAAGAAATATCTTAAAATGACATCTTTTTTTTGACCTGATTTCTGTTTTTTATATGTCTGAAGGTATAGGAGGTGGGGGATGGCAAGAAAAGATCTAATTTGTTTTTTCTGCTTTCTTCTAAAGACATGTTTTGGCAATTCTGGAATGAAGGTGGGAATGGACACCCATCTACACACTGCCCTGGGAAAATTACTTCTCTTTGCTCCTAAATGTCTTCATCAACAAAAGGTGGATAAATAATATTTACCTCATGAGGTGTTTGGAGATTTAATTAACACTTGCAAAGCACTTTGAATAGGAGATGAAAGGCTCTGTTAAAGGAACTATTAGTGTCAGCACCCAGCGCTCTGTTGGCCACTGAGGAAGTGTAATCAGGATGGGGAAGTCAGTGCAGGCCCCTCCTGGGCCATTCTCTCCTCCACCAGAAGCCATATTGGCCTTTCACTATCCTCTAAGCCTGGAATTCTCCCCACCAAGCCACTGGTTATGTCATTTCCCTGCCCACGATTCCCTCTCTTCAATTCCCTCCCTCCTCTTTTCCAGGTATTAAATCCTCCAGGACCACTTCAGTCCCCATTAGCTCTGCAAAGTCTTCCCTAACTATTCATTGCCTGATTCATTCACTGACTTATTCATTCGACAAGGCTTTGGTGAGAGCCTCCTATATCCCAGGCTCCATGAAGAGAACTAAGGTTGCTGTATGTTGCATATCCTTGACCTCAGGTGCTGGAAGGGGAGACCGGAGCTCAGACAGGTTACAACGCGTCCAAGGTCACACAGCTAGTTAGGGAGTGAATCAGGATTGAAACTCACATTTCCCAGGCTCCAAAGCATATAGCGTTTCTTCTCCTTTGTGCCATTTCCCATGACAAATCAAGGTACTTGATACTACAGATAAAAAGACTCACCTGATTAATAACTCACAAGCTCAATGCAAACTATATCACTAAATCTGACATATGGGTTGTCCTCGAAATTCCTTTCATAACTAGGTCCCTCTCAGTGGCGTCACCAAGGGCTTACTTGGGGGTAGGAGGAGAAGAAAGGGAAGCACCTCATTCTAAGAGAAAACACAAAACAATAAGCTGTGCCTTCTCTGTAGGACCTGTTTCACGTGTCCCACAGCCTGCCCCTCTTCCAAACAGATTGTCATTGCTGAGTTCCTCTCCAATAAGAACTCAGAAACCCCAGTGCTTTCTCTCTTTTGATGCCAGGGAGAAAAATTACAGCAGAGTAGATAAGAACATAGATTTTTTGCGGGGGCGGGGGGGACACGGAGTCTCGCTCTGTCGACCAGGCTGGAGTGCAGCGGCATGATCTTGGCTCACTGCAACCTCCGCCTCCTAGGTTCAAGCGATTCTCATGCCTCAGCCTCCCGAGCAGCTGGGATTACAGGCACACAATACCACGCCCAGCTAATTTTTGTATTTTTAGTAAAGACAGGGTTTTACCATCGAGGCCAGGATGGTCTCAATCTCTTGACCCTGTGATCTGCCCGCCTCGGCCTCCCAAAGTGCTGGGATTATAGCTGTGGGCCACCACACCCGGCTGGACACAGACTTGTAACAGTTCCAGAAGAGATGCCTGTCCTGCCTCTTATTGGCTGCAAGACCTTGGACAAATCAGTAAACATCCCTGGGACTTCGTTTTCTCGTCCGTAAAATGAGAACAATGATCGCACCAATCTTCCAGGACTATTGGAGGACTAAGAAACTTCTGCATGCACAGCCCCGTGATTACACACAGGAAGTCTTCCGTAAACTCACCGTCCTCCCTTTCTAAGATATGGACACTCCCACAGCTGCATACCAGCGTCTTGAAAAGTCACTAGGTGGCCAACCCTGGATGCTATCAGTAGGCATTGTGCCTTCAGGAAGGCACCCAGTCAGTGCTCACTGCCCACTGGATTAACGACTTTACATTCTGTAATTTTGCTTTGACACTTTTACCATAACAGTATTGGGCTACAGAGCCCTTTGCTGAGGAGCTATGGAAGTGTCTGCATGTGAATTAACACCAGCTTCCTTTCCCCTCATTGGTGATCAGTGGAGTTTGGGTGTTATATGCCACTTAGAAAACTATTGAGACAGGCCGGGCGCGGTGGCTCACTCCTATAATCCCAGCACTTTGAGAGTCCGAGGTGGGCAGATCATGATGTCAGGAGTTCAAGAGCAGCCTGGCCAACATGGTGAAACCCTGTCTCTACCAAAAATACAAAAATTAGCTGGGAGTGGTGGTGGATACCTGTAATCCCAGCTACCTGGGAGGCTGAGGCAGGAGAATTGGTCTCTGCCCAGGACCCAGGAGGCAGAGATTGCAGTGAGCTGAGATTGTGCCACTGTACTCCAGCCCGGGCTACAGAGCAAGACTCTCAAAAAAAAAAGAAAGAAAGAAAGAAAGAAAGAAAACTGTTAAGACAGTTAATCATTGCACTAGTCACACAGGACTCAAGCTAACCAGAAGGCAGAGGACAAAGGCTTGTGGTCAGCACAGGAGAGAAGCTGACGTCTCCACCAGCCAACTCATGGAGCTCCTGAACAGAAGACTGCAAAGAGGGAAATTTGACCACAAGTTTGGGCTGGGACTGCCTTTTGAAAATTAGGAGACTTTATACTAAAATACAATGTCTAGATTCTCTTGACAAATGGGACGATCTGACCAGATTTGGGCTTACATTCTGGCATGCAGCAAACAACTGGAGCGGAGGAACGGTGGCCCTTTCTTGGGAATCGGGCTCTCCACTTCTCAGTGGCCTCACCCCTGACTCACAGTGAACCCCTCCTGTAAACTCAGCCTTGCTAGCTTGCATTATTTGCTGGCCCCGTGGGCATTTGAATTTTCTATGCCTAACTGAGCAGTCTCAGAAATGCAACTTATAGCAACCCCTGGAGCCTGGATATAGGAGGCTCTCATCAAAGCTTTGTCGAATGAATAAGTAAATGAATGAATCAGGCAGTGAATGGTTAGGGAAGACTTTGCAGAGCAGATGGGACCTGAAGTAGTCCTTTATACATATGGTTCCTCCTGCCCGGAAAGCCCTAGCACCCCCAAACTCTCTGCCTCACTGACTCCTACTCAGAACTCCTCCTCGTTCTACAAGACATAGCTCAGCTAACACCTCCTCCAGGAAGCCTTTCCTGATTACCATCTCCATCCTCCTCAGACTGGGCTCCTGTTTACGGAGTTTCCATTATCTACTGCTGCATAACAAATGAACTTAAAATGTAAATGACTTGAAACAACTATAAATATTTATCATTTCCTAGTTTCTGTGGATCAAGAATGTGGGAGCAGCTTGCCTGGACAGTTCCAGCTTGGGGAGTCCCATGAGACGGCAGTCATCTGAAGGCATGGCTGAGACAGGAGGATCTGCTTCCAGGATGCTCTCACGTGATAAGCAAATTGGTACTGGCCATGGACTGGAGGCATCAGTTCCTCACCACATGGAATTTTCTTTCTTTTTTTTTTTGAGACTGAGTATCACTCTGTCATTCAGGATAGAGTGGAATGGCGTGATCTTGGCTCACTGCCACCTCCGCCTCCTGGGTTCAAGCGATTCTTCTCCCTCAGTCTCCTGAGTAGCTGGGATTATAGGCACCTGCCACCATGCCTGGTTAATTTTTGCATATTTATTAGAGATGGGGTTTCGCCATATTGGCCTGGCTGGTCTCGAACTCCTAACCTCATGATCCACCCGCCTCAGCCTCCCAAAGTACTGGGATTGCAGGTGTGAGTCACTGCGTCTGGCACCACATGGAACTTTCTACAGGATTGCTTGGGCATCTTCATAACATGGTGGCTGGCTTCTCCTAGAGAGAGAGATCCAAGAAAAAAAAAGACAGAAGCTGCAAAGTCCTATATGACCCATCTTGTAGATTACACGCCCTCATTTCTGCAGTACCCTATTTGCTGCACAATTTACAGTGTGGGAGGGAACTGCCTCCATAAGGAGACACACAACGAGGCAAGGACCATGGCACAGTCTTGGGGCTGCTATCACGCCGAGTGTCAGTGGCCTCTCACCTCTGTCACAGCACTTTTCCTGTGGACTGTAGATGCTGCCCTATATTTCTCTCTCAGAAAAACCATGACTTTCTAAGAGGTTGTTTCTTTAATCCTGATATTCACAACACTGACAAGTAGTAGCTGCTCAATAAAAGTGTACAGAGTGGGCACCGTGGTTGGTTCATGCCTGTAGTTCCAGCACTTTGGGAGGCCAGGGCAAATGGATCATCTGAGGTCAGGAGTTTGGAACCAGCCTGGCCAACATGGTGAAACCCTGTCTCCAGTAAAAAAATACAAAAAATTAGCTGGGCCTGGTGGTGTGTGCTTATAATCCCAGCTACTCGGAAGACTAAGGCAGGAGAAGCCATTGAACCAGGGAGGCAGAGGTTGCGGTGAACTGACATCATTGTGCCAACTGCACTCAGTCTGGCCGACAGAGCAAGACTCCATCAAAAAAAAAAAAAAAAAAGCTAATTCATTGGTGCCCCACCCCTTGAGAATAGATGTCAGGAAAATTGCTATGTTATTTAAAAGTGCAAATTGTTAAGTTACTGCTATCAGGAAAAAAAAAAAAAAAAGAAAAAACAAAAGTATAAATTGGCCAGCCACAGTGGCTCATGCCTGTAATGCCAGTACTTTGGAAGGCTGAGGCGGGCAGGTCACCTGAGGTCAGTAGTTCAAGACCAGCCTGACCAACATGGAGAAACCCCGTCTCTACTAAAAATACAAAATTAGCCGGGCATGGTGGTGCTCACCTGTAATCCCAGCTACTTGGGAGACTGAGGCAGAAGAATCACTTGAACCGGGAGGTGAAGGTTGCCGTGAGCCAGGATCAGGCCATTGCGCCCCAGCCTGGTTAATAAGAATGAAACTCTGCCTCAAAAAAAAAAACTGTAAATTACGAAATTTAAGATTCTGTTTTGGTTTGGGCAGAAGGTTCTAGAAGTGCCCAGAAGTAGGTGAACCTATAGAGCACTTGTTCCTAATTTAAAATGAGATTCCTTAGGCAGAAGAATTAGCCCTGTCCTCAGCATTCAGCAAGCATCCTTTGAGGATTCGCTCCCTTTGCTTCTGACACCTGCCACTTCCAGAACATGAAAGGACTTCCCAGCCCACAGCCGCAGAGATCCTCGTCATTCAATAGAATGTGACATCAGATGCATGAACTCACAGAGGAAACTTGACTTCAATCCCCAGCCTCCTTACTAATTAGCAAAATGGATTTCAGCAAATTGTTGCACTTCTCTGTGCCTCAAGTTTCTCATCTGTAAAATGGGAATTGAAATAGGTGTCTTTTCAGGGCTGGGCGCGGTGGCTCAAGCCTGTAATCCCAGGACTTTGGGAGGCCAAGGCGGGTGGATCACGAGGTCAAGAGATCAAGACCATCCTGGCCAACAGGGTGAAACCCCGTCTCTACTAAAAAAAAAAAAAAAAAAATACAAAAAACAATTAGCTGGGTGTGGTGGCGTGCGCCTGTAGTCCCAACTACCTGGGAGGCTGAGGCAGGAGAATTATTTGGACTCGGGAGGCAGAGGTTGCAGTGAGCTGAGATCACGCCACTGCACTCCAGCCTGGTGCCTGGCAACAGAGCAAGACTCTGTCTCAAGAAAAAAAAAAAAAAAGAAATAGATGTCTTTTCACACTTTTGTGGTAAGGATTGAATGAGATAATGTGTGTTGCTTACCACAGTGTCTGGCACAATCAAAATAAGCATTCAATAAATGCTAAACATGATCATTATTCAGCACTTACGCTGCAAGGCTGCAATGGAATATATTAAAAGTGTCAAAAAGATAAATTTAATAAACAGTATTTCTAATGCCCCCATTAGTATGGATTGGAAGATTAAATCTGTTCTAATTCCTGCTATCTGGGTAATATGCCAGCCAGAAAACCTCAAATATAAAATCGCTTCATCTACCTTTCATATGAGAAGAAGAAAAAAATCAATGCATTTTTGTTCTCCTCTCTTATCCTTGGCTTATTTATATGCCCAAATAAGGTTACTGGACAAAACACAATTGTGTGGGCTATAAATAATGAACAGCTCCTCCATGCAGTCAGCATCAGCACAGAAAAGTTCTAAATGGATTTCTTTTGCCTGCATCGTTTTCTGCCCTAGATCTGGCCCTAAACGTAAATATAGGCAGCTTGGTTGGCATATAAAAGGCCCGATTGACCTGTTGACCCAGTTTGCAGAGACGGCTGCATGCACAACCACTTTAGCAGCTACTGTAGAAGAACCTTTTGGCCACACAAGCCAAAAGCTGCTCACTCATTCACTGCAATTACTCCTTGAGCCCCTAGTGCGCCGGCGACCGGACTCAAAGACACGCTTGCATCATGCTGTGAGACACCCACTTCAGTCTAGTGTTGGTGAACTTGAGTCTTGCATCTGTTATGGACAAGGAATAACAAAGGCTTTTTAGTCATTCCTAAGAGAAGTGGCTGGCTGGGTGCGATGCCTCATGCCTGTAATCCCAGCACTTTGGGAGGCCAAGATAGGAGGATCACTTGAGGCCAGGAGTTCGAGATCGGCCTGGCCAACATGATGAAACCCTGTCTCTACTAAAAATACGAAAATTAGCCAGGTGTGGCACATGCCTATAATCTCAGCTACTTGGGAGGCTGAAACAGGAGAATCACTTGAACGTGGCAGGCAGAGGCTGCAGTGAGCCAAGATTATGCCATTGCACTCCAGCCTGGGCAACAGAGCGAGACTCGAGAGAGAGAGAGAGAGAGAGAGAGAGACAGAGAGAGAGAAGTGACTGACGGCCATGCGGCAAGATTTAGTGAGAAATTCTACCTTAATCTTCTTCAGGTTCCAGCTCTTCCTAGTGAGGTAGCAGATTTTCTCTATTTAGCAAACTTTCATATATATTTTTTTCCCTTTCTTTTGCCCTCATCTGTCATATTATTCCAGCTGAATAATACAGAAAGCCAAAGTCATCCTACAGGCGTGGTAATAACCTCACAGAAATAGGAGGCAGTGAAAGAATGGGGGCTGTGGGCTGAGTCTAGAGGATTGCCTTTAAAAAAGAGCATTTTATGCACACGACAATCACGGCTTCTCTCTCTCCACCGCCATTGGAAATCAGAGTCCCACGGTCACTAAAAGAAATCACAGTCAGTTTTCCTTCTAGCTTTTTCCAGTTGACAAACAGCTATCACGTGCTGTAATTTCATTTGATCCATACAACACTGTCATGGGAACACTAAGACCTTGTGAGGGAATATAGCTTCCCCAAAGCCACAGGATCAGTAAATAGCAAATCCATTAGTGAAAACTGTGTTTATCCATTCTGGAACCCTCCATACAGCGTGGTCGTGGTTAGCTGTGTGGCCGCTAAAGCTGGCTTGCCAGGGGCTCAAATCCACGCTCTGCCCTTGAGCCTCGTCATCAGTACCATGGGCATGCCTCTAATAGTGCCCATCTCATAGGGTGACTGTCAAAATATTATAATAAAAGCAGCTTGTATTGCCGGGCGCGGTGGCTCATACCTGTAATCCCAGCACTTTGGGAGGCCAAGATGGGTGGATCACTGAAGTCAGGAGTTCGAGACCAGCCTGACCAATATGGTGAAATCCCATCTCTACTAAAAATATAAAATTAGCCAGGCATGGTGGCACATGCCTGTAATCCCAGCTACTTGGGAGGCTCAGGCAGGAGAATTGCTTGAACCTGGGAGGTGGAGGTAGGAGTGAGCCAAGATTGCACCATTGCACTCCAGCCTGGGCAACAGGAGCAAAACTCCATCTCAAAAAAATATTTTAAAAATAAAATTAAGTACGTGTGGTTGGCACACAGAGAGTGCCCATGAAGACTTCCAGGTTATGACCACCATCTTTGCACCACACTGTCCACCCAGGCAGAAGCTTCTACTTGTCCCCCTTCTTCCAATAATAAAATCCCAATTTTCCAGCCTCCCTGGCAGCAAGGTGTAGATATAAACTCAGTTTTGCCCAGAGGAATATAAATGGAACTGGGGTAACTTCCAGGCACCGACCTATGGATGGGACAGCCCAGCTCTCTACCCTCCTGCTGGCCGCCAAGCAATCTCCTCGGACCGAATGGGAAAACCACATATCGAGGATTGTGAAGTACCAGGAGAGAGCCACCATGCCACACCACACCAGGGGCAGTTGTATTTTGATGAAAGCGAAGCCACCTTCATCTCCTTCTCACAGGGGGGAGAACAAAAGAAATTTCGCCCATCTCGAAGCAGCCTGTCTCAAGACCAGAACTGGTGTCCCTGCTCACTGATACTCCAGAAACCTTGGATGCTGAGGGCCGGCTGCTCTGCCTCTGCCACCAGATGGGCCCAGACAGGCTGACTGCAACATGAGCTGCTTGCCTGCCACATGCCAGGCAAGAGGATGAGAAACACACATCCTCATAGGAGGTCCAGAACAGCTCTGTAAAGTAGCTGCACAGCCCATTTTACAGGTTACAAAGTCTGAGGCCCAGGAAGGAGCTGTCCCACTGCCCTGAGACGCAGCCCAGATCTAAGATCCAGTCTGCCCGACTCGACAACCTGCACTCTTCTCACGGTGGTTCCTGCCTCCAAACTCCAGAGCACCCCAGAGTCACGCATCCTCATCCTCATGCAGAGTTCCTCGGGCACCAGCTCTCAAGCCCTGGGTGTGTATAGAGATGAAAGTACCATGGAATGCTTTCTATCAGGGAACCAAAAGCCAGACTTTCTAGTTTGACTCCCAGCTTAGCAGCTGTATGAACCTGGGCAAAGGAACTCTAACCTCTCTGAGTTTCAGCTTCCTCGTCTGCAAACCAGGAATAACAATTCACAAGATGTTGTACAAATTAGTTCAGTGAACATGTGCAATGCTGCAAATATCAGGTTATGAGTAATAGCACTACTGTTGTCCTTGTTGGTTTTCGTCTTAAGCCTGAATCCCTAGAAGTATAGCCCAAGATGGGGACTCCTGTGTAAATGGTTTACTGGGGCACTGTCTGGAGAGAAACATAAAGGAAAAGGGAAGGGGAAAAGGCCGAAGAGCTAAGCCACATGGTGACTTCAGCTGAAATGTGGACTCAACCCGAACTCTAGAATGTGAATGGCACCACAGAGCTGCCCTACTTTGAGCTGAGGCACGGGTGAGTCATTATCTGGGAGCCATCCATGTGGAGAGAATATAGCCACCCATGGGGACGGGGAGTGGGGGCTTTTATTAGCAGAGAGAAACTCTTCAGAGAAGGGTGCCACTGTTGGCCTTAGAAACCAACCGCCCCGGCAGCTGGACTCAGTAAACGGGAATCGAGTGAGGCATGAATAACATTGGCCAGGTTAGTGCGAGTCATCAAACGCCACCTCCTTCACAATCTCTGTCTATTTTCCCAGCTAGAAGTCATCTTCACATGCCCATAACATTCGCTCTCTACCACACCTACTAAACTGAACCTTGCTTAATCCTGTGTTATAGCCATTCATGCACAATTCTTGATGAGCATTCTCCTCACTAAATGCTCATTCCTCTGAGCCCTGTGAGAGCTGAGATGGTGCTAAAGATGGGCTGTCCATCACACCTGCACTGTATCCCCAGTAAGTAGCAAAGGGCTTGGCATGTGACAGGTTCTCAGCCAACCTGACCAGAGACTGTAGGATGCCCTTATATCAGACATGCCAAGACATGGGGTAATATAATGTCAGTTCTTGGAAATACGAGAGCAAAAAAATTAATATTCAAGTTTTTAAGCCCAGATGCCAGTAAAAATTGTCTTGTGCAGTGAGTATAGATGAAGCATCTGATGTTTTCAGTAACTCGGGTGTCCACCATGAGTGTCCTGACAGTGAGCACCTCCTTAAATGTTGTGTTTTAGGCTGGGCATGGTGGCTTATGCCTGTAATCCCAGCACTTTGGGAAGCTGAGGCAAGTGGATCACTTGAGGTCAGGAGTTTGAGATCAGCCTGGTTAATGTGGTGAAACCCTGTCTCTACTAAAAGTACAAAAATTCACCAGACATGGTGGCAGGAGCCTGTAATCCCAGCTACTCGGGAAGCTGAGGCAGGAGAACTGCTTGAACCTGGGAGGTAGAGGTTTCAGTGAGCCAAGATGGCACCACTGCACTCCAGCCTGGACAACAGAGCAAGATTCCAATTCTGAAAAAAAAAAAAAAAAAATGTTGTGTCTTAGGTACCTCACTCATCTCAACCTAGTATCAGCTGTGATCCCCCAAATCATCAGACTGATAGTCATTATACCTGAGGAAGCATTAATTTATTTACCAACTGCTCATTCTGGGCCAGGTATTATGGTCATGAATACGCAAACCACAGTTGGTCATTTCCTCAAGGAGCTACCAGCATTTGGAGGATATAGACAGGAATGCAGATTATCTCAGCACCAGATTGAAGACACTGAGAAGGAAGGGTGTGCTGGCAAGAGCTCTGATCTCTGCCATAGGTGGAGGTAATCATGGCAGGCTTCACAGAGAAGGTGACCCTCCAGCTTTGTCTTGAAGGTTGGGATGAATTTGATTCAAAAAGACAATGGAAAGAAGTGCAATGTGCATACGGGTGGGAGAAGGGGCACGCTACATGGCTGGGGAAGGGGAGAGTGATTTGGAATGACCAAACTTTCTGGGTCAGAAAATGGCTCATCTCAGATTCCCGAAAGAAATATTCATCGAGGAGCTTCCAGGCTGGTGAACAACACATGGACATATTGAGGGCACAGCATACCTGGAGAGGGCACAGAAGTGCCACAACACCCATGTCTCTTCCATTTTGCTGTTTATGAGTAGTGCCCTTTATAATAAGGGTATAATAAACATACAGGAAATATACATGCAATAAATGTACAAGAAAACATACGACAACTATACAAACAATAAATATACAATAAAAAAGGAAAGAAAAGTGGAGGAGCCAAGCACAGTGGTTCACAGCTGTAATCTCAGCACTTTGTGTGGCTGAAGCGGGTGGATTGCTTGGCCTCAGGAGTTCGAGATCAGCCTGGGCAACATAGTAGAGCCTTGTCTCTTAAAAAAAAAAAAAAAAATTAGCAGGGTAAGGTGGCATGTGCCTGTAGTCCCAGCTACTCAGGAGGCTGAAGTGGGAGGATCACCTGAGTCCAGGAGGTTGAGGCTGCAGTGAGCCATGATCGCACCACTGCACTCCAGCCTGGGCGACAGAGCGACACCCTGTCTCAAAACACACACACAGAGAAAAGAAGTAGAAGAAAGGAAAGGAAATAAGGAAGGAGGAAGAAGTAAGGAAGAACAGGGGAAAAACAGAGGAAATAAAGAAAAGGGGAAAATCATCACTAAGGTAAATAGTAGCATTGTAATATTATAACAATCATAACAATTCATTGAACCTTTGCAGCCATTCATTATATCATTTAACCTTCACTACAATCCTATAAAATATATATTAGAACTCATTCCCCCAACTGACAGGTAAGGATGCCCAAAGGTTACATGACAGCCCATCTCTCTAGCTGCTAGCAAGCAAGGCTCAGGCCTTTCTGACTCTCTCCAGAGAGAGAAAGCAGTTACCCCTTGACAGTGGCCTGGGCCTTTGAAATCTGCATATCTGGCCCAAGAGGTCCATAAAGTTGGTTGAGTTCAATAAATTTCTGAATAGACTTCCTCTTATAGTTTATTGGAACTTTTTTGGTGGGGAGGGTTGTTTGTTTACATTTTTTAATGAGATGAGGTCTCGCTGTGTTACCCAGGCTTCTCTTAACTCCTGGGCTCAAGCAATCCTCCCACCTCAGCCTCCCAAAGTGTTGGGATTACAGGCATGAGCCACCATGCTCAGCCTCCTAGTTGACTATTGATTCTTTAAGTGGTTTTTTCCCCTACCTTAAAAGGATGACAGTTTTGTTAAGCTATGAGACAGTATCTGTTCATTAACGTGTGCTAAATTGACATGCAATTTCTATGGAATTAAATTACACCTCAATGAATAAGCAAATAATTCGTCAAGACTAATGTTACTCCCATGAATGCCAGAGTAAGACTTGGACCATTTACTTATCAAATGCTGATTAAAAAAAAAAAAAAAAAAACTCACAAAGAAATAATAAATAAATCATCAACTTAAAAGTTTAATTTGGTATTTCAGCTCAATCAGGAAAATATGCATAGCACCAGGTATCCTCCTTAGTTTCCAAATAAGGTAGCAGTCAGAAATATGAGGTCATTGATTTTCATGCAGCTGTACAATTACCTGCTAAGGCTATGTAGCTAAAATACACACACGTATATACATACACACGCCCCACACTCATGTACACACAAAACAAGCACCACAGCATCTGCATTAGATGATAGGGACCATATTCAAATGCAGTAGAAATATTCAAAGCAAATGTGGTATTTTGTAGGATCTGCCTGGCCCTGAGCACTTGAGGAATAGGATCATCTTCCTACCCTAGAGTTTTCAAACTGTGGTCCCTGAACCAGCAGCAATAGCATTATCTGGGAACTTGTTACAAATGCAAATCTCAGGTCACTCCCCTCCCACTCCACCCCCAAACCTGCTGACTCAGAAACTCTGGGGGTGGGTGATTCTTCTAACTGACACTAATACAGCTAAAGTTTGAACCGCTAGCCTATATGTATAAAATATCAAAGGAGCTGGGGATTTTCCCTCATATAGACCCAAGTTTGAATTCTAGTGGTTAAATACCCGTTGTGTGATCTAGGCTAGTTATGTAACTTCTCTGAGCCTCACTTTTATCATCTTTTTAAAAAGAAAATTAAGAGATGAATGATGCCACCTTCATAACATTGCTGACAGGTTCACTGAGATGACTTAAGTGGTGTCAGCAGAGTGCACACAGACCTCCCTGGGTTCAGTATCATCCTCTTTCCCTTCAAAGTTCCCATTCCAAGGGCTCATTTCCAAGAATCCCCCTCCCATGTGGTTCCCAGCAAGTCTTTGCCAATGAGAGGACTCAGCTAGACCCAGAAGGCACAGAGGAGGTGGGGTCATTAGCCTTGGAGGTAGTTGCGGCCATGTGGTTCACACAGCTTCCCACATTGTTCCTGAGAACTACCAGCTTTTCCACCATATCTAAGAACACTGAGTTGGAGTTTCCACACGTTCTTGAGAATTAGAGCTCACGAGCACTTCTGCTGTGGCATCTCAGGCTAAGATCAGCCATAGTGGAGTCCCAAAAGTATTTTATGGCCCTAAGTCCTTTGAATAGAGCCCTGGAATCTACAGAGCACCTTCTGCTCTCCAACCAAACCTTGAGACACACATCTAATTTCTACCCTTACCCAGGAATATCTTATTTCTATAACAAGCAGAAAAACCTGCTTCCTCCAGACTCAAGGGGATGTCCTAGGATCAAAGAAATCTCCCTTTCTTTAAAGACCTTCCTTCAAAGAATGACAGGTTCACTGTCACATTACACTCATATATCCATAATCTATTTCAGTATTTTAAACGACTGCTTACAGATTTCCTACAATTTTGAGTGTGATTTTGCTTCGTTGCAAGCCACCTGCCCCCATGGAAACCAATCATCATTCTTTATGCAAATCAATGGAGAAATATGATTCAATTAACAGAAACTTGCTTAACAGTCATCGTGCATTGGCTTGTTTTTTATTTGACTTTTAATGTTTTTTATAATGTCACATAAGCCGTTTTTCTCCCCTCTTCCAGAAAATGACTCTAAACGTAAAAGACAAAATAATAATGAAACCTCAAATAGGTAAAGCATTTACAGCACTTCAAAGCCTCCTGATAGTTTATCTCTGGTCAACAGATATTCTCACACTCCTGCAGAGAAAGAGAACGAGATGCAGAGAGATCACATAGGTTGTTAGAGAAGAGAAGTAACTAGTACTGTAGTTCCCCGAAGGCTCTAACAAATCCCAGGTCCTGGTTGCATGAAAATAAGTCTGTGATTAGATACTAAATAAATTATCTGGTCCTCAGTAATAAATTCCTTATCAGCAGAATTAGGTCACAGCTACAAACATAGCTCTCTCTCTCTCTCTCGCTGTCTCTCTCTCTGCTAAAAAAAGACTTTTTTTGGAATTTTACCCATGAAAATCTGAATGGGAATTTGAGTTCTTTGGCTAAAAGGTTTTTCTCAGAACATGGGCAGTTTTCCAGACTTCTGTTTCATAATGAATATTCCTACTGTTTTTGACTTCTCAGTTTTCCAAGGCCATGGCTACCCAGTTTGGTTGTCATAAGAATGTTACACTAACTCCGTTAAGTTCTACAATGTAGAAGTTTTCCCGAAATCAATTCATAGAGATAGTATCATTGAGGATATGTAGGAGGAAAATACTTTTAAGACATGGGTCCCACTGATTTTCAAGTTGGGCAAGAAAATAGAACTGGAGGTGAAAATGAAAGTTGAGGCATATTCTAAAATGAAATATTGGAACAAGATGGAAAAATAAGAAATAAAAATTGGTGGCAAAGATAGCTATTTAAATCTCTCACATTAAATTTTTTAAATCTCTCCCACTAAGTTGAGTGTATACACAGGATCCGTGTTATCCAGACACCTACCGCTTTTCTCTCCAGGGTTAGAAGGTCCCTCTAGGCAGTCTGCTTCATCAGGACCTAGCAGGACCCTTTAAATCGTCTCTCAGACATGACTACCCATGTCTGGTCCACGGGAAGCATGGAAATTGAGAGACAGGATGCTTGAAGAAGATTTGTTTGAAAACAGCTGTTTCTTACCTAAAGGAAGCCTTGCTTTTTAATACTGTATTAGTTATCCTTTGCTGCATGACGTATCATCCCAAAGCTCCGTGACTCAAAACAACAAAAATGATCTGTAATTTCTCACCGTTCTGTGCCTGTGGAATTCAGGAGCAAGTTGGCTGGTCAGTTCCTACTTGGGTTTTCACAAGTTTCAATCAAATGTTCCTCATTGACTTGGGCTGGAGGATCCACCCAAAGGTAGATTATTCACACAGAGGGCAAAGTGGGTGCTGACTTTGGGCCAGTTCTCCTCTGCAATGTCATGTCCATGGGGTTACTTGAGTGTCCTAGAGGCATAGTAGTTGGCTTCCCCCTGAGTAAGCAAATCAGAGAAACAAAGCCAAAATGCTACAATCCCTTTTCTGACCTACTCTCAAAAGTAACAGCTTGTTATTTCTGCCATAGTCTATTGATCACAGAGGTCAGGGCTAAATTCTTATGGGAGGTCATAAAAGTCAAGAGGCAAGACTCATTGGGGATTTTTTGGAGGTCTGGCTAGCACGAATACTGATGCAGGCTGGATGCAGTAGCTCACATCTGTAATGTCAGCACTTTGGGAGGCTGAGGCAGGAGGATCACTTGAACCCAGGAGTTTGGGACCAGCCTGGGCAGCATAGTGAAGCCCCCACCTCCAAAATAATACTAAGAACTCATGTACTGCATGTGACTTACATTGGGAAACCTAGGAAAAGGCTGGCTAATACAGTAGTGTCAGCAGAGTGCCAGGCAAAGGATGGGGCGTTTCATGGGCCAAATGTGGAGCTCCCTGGGAGAGACCTGATGTGGAGTCCCCTATTTGGAAACGTGGGTATAAAGGCCAAAGGCAGGCTGAGCTCCATGACTGTGAAGACTGTACAATCTCACAGGGTCCTCCATTCAGAAGGACCCCACACTTGGGTTTAATGCACTACCACTGTCTTCTTGAAATTCTGAATACTTTTTGAACAAGAATCCTGACATTTTCATTTTGCACTGGGCCCCACAAATTATGTAGCCATTCTTACCTCAGTAGCCAAGGGTGAAAATAATGACACATGGAAATAAAGAGGTGATTGCTCTGTCAAGCCATGGATGAGAGGTCCCAGGGACAGAGTTTCCTAATGAACTCATGAAAGCATCTAGAAAAAAGTAAGTTCTAACTGCTGCAAAAACAAAACAGGTATCTAACTGCTTGATTTCTCCAATAGCCTGAGTTCCTCCAAAAAGCAGAATTTAAGACAAGGGTTTGCATGCAGGTGGTTTGTTTTGGGAAACGACCACTAAAATAAAAAATGGGACTTAGAAAGAGTAAAAGGGGAGGAGAAAGAGCTGGTCCAAGGTTGCATGATTGAATTGCTCTGTAGGCAACTGGGGCTCAATCTCACCAGGGGGCTTGCTAAGGAGATTTGTAGGATGCTCTGTCAGATGGACCTTCTGAGTCAAAAAAAGAAGAAGCATTTGTCCTCCAGTTGCCACCCTGATGGCCAAACATTGCTCTATGGGTCTACAATTCTCTCACGCATGCGTCAGAAAGGCTGAGTGCGTTCCTCTGGGATCCTCCCGGATGGAAGCAAAGAAGCCCTAGAGCAGAGAGCAAAGAATACACTATGTTTCCAAGTGAATCCCATTACAGCTGGTCAATGAAGCAAGAGATGGAGTGAAAAAGTGGATGTGCGGGGCTCTCGTGACACTTCAGTCACCATGCCGAAGTCAGTCAAACATTTTCTTGCTCGTCTACTCACTCCTTCCCTAAACCCCGTCCCTGGGGAGATGAAGGAGGGAACAACTTGCAAAGTTAGAAGAAACCAGCTCTAGCCCTTCCCCAATTGAGGCTTCCCTCTTGAGCTAGCAGAAGGCAAAAGCCTCAACTGTAATCAATCAATACATGGGAACAGTTAGTTTAATTCCTCCACTTGAGACATTGTTTTATGATAAAGTGAAAAGAGCCTAGGAAGGTCCTGAGGCCTGCCTGAGTTTTCTTCTAGGGCCATGGGGATGAACAAGTCCCCAGAGAGGACTTCAAAGAAGTTGGATGGTGTAAGCTGGATAAAGCTGCTTCATGATTACCTCCTCCAAGCTTGTTCATCCTAATAGGAGACATTAGAAACATATAGAATGCACCTGATGGAACAAGAAGACGGTGATAGTGGGGGAGGAGGAATGTGTTGTTAGGTGAATTCCTTTTACAACACAAAAATGGAAGCCAGAACTCATGTCCATTTCACATTTCTTTGCTTTTTCAGATGGTGTTCATTCAGCCTGAAATATCCTGCTCCACCACCAATACGCCTCCCCTTATCATTTGTCCCCTCCTGAGACTGAGAGGGATTTGCTATTATCATTATATAGTATTATCATATATATAGTCTGCCTTACATTAGAAATATTTATGGAGTTTTTTTGAATAGAGCAAAAATGACACACATTAAAAGGCATGGAAAAGGAAAGACAAAAAAATAAAAAAAACAACTGCAGGAAATTACAGCAGAATACAAAGCTAGACCCTGTCTATTGCTCTACACATACCTTAAATTACTGACAGGTGCCACGGGTACAGTTTTGGCTCTAAACTCACCAGCAGCTGACACAAAAAAGGGAACCTGATCCAGTCTGAGTCAGCATCCATAAGGCAAAATTGCACTACTTCTCAGGAAAAGCAGAGCTAGTTCTGATTCTGAAGTCAAGTGGACGATTGCCTCTAGGGTTCTCCTAAAGAGACACGCAACGTACATAAATTGAACAACATGCTCCACAATATCTTTTCTGTTTATCTTATTTATTTTTTTTCTTTTTCTTTTTCTTTTTTTTTTTTTTTTTGAGACAGAATCTTGCTCTGTTGCTCCGACTGGAGTGCTGTGATCATGGCTCACTGCAACCTCTGCCTCCCGAGTTCAAGTGATTCTCGTGCCTAAGGCTCTCAGGTGGCTGGGATCACAGGCATGTGTCACCACGCCTGGCTAATTTTGGTATTTTTAGTAGAGACAGACTGCTGGCCTCAAGTGATCCACCTGCCTCAGCCTCCCAAAGTGCTGGTATTCCATTCATGAGCCACCTGGCCCAGCTAACATCTTTCTACAGAAACTTCTTAAAATGTCCCTCAACTTGTGACACAGACAAGACAAACAGGAGAGAATCACCAAGACCAGGCTGACTGCAGGCACCTTCCGGGCACCATGTGCTATAGCTTTAAATCCTCTTCATCGCACTCACCATTTCTCTTTGCAATCATTTCTACATGCATCTTTCTCCCTTTTATTTTTTTATCATTTATTTAATTTTTGAGATAGGGTCTCACTCTGTTGCCAAGGCTGGAGTGCAGTGGTGCAGTCACGGCTCACTGCAACCTCAACTTCCCAGGCTCGAATCATCCTCGCACCTCAGCCTCCTGAGTATCTGGCCACATAGGTGTGTGTCACAATGCCTCACTAATTTTTTTAAATTATTTTTTATAGACATAGTGTCTTGAGGGCTGAAAACCAGTTCTCATTTCTGTCCGTGCCACCTCTGCCAAACATGTAGCTTGGTATGGATATCGCAACATGTTTTCTGCATAAATGAGAGAATTACAGATTAATGCTTTTAATTAATGTGAGGCAACATACAGAGAAGGAGACAAATGATTAGACGCCATTGAGCCTGGAGCTCTTGAGAAACGAAAATCATGCACAAATGAGATCAGCCAGCGTCTAAGCTGCAAGAAGCAAGGTAGGGTGGAAAACTCTTAGCTTCCAGTCAACTTCTGAGCGAAAGAATCGAAATGTATAGTACAGAGATCACAGTTTACAGAATGTCTCAAAACTCATCATCAACACCCATGTCGGTTACTTGCTTCTTATAGCTATATCCACAAAATGGTGAACAAGACACAGGCTTTATTTCCAAAGAACATACTCTTTGAATCTCTTTTTTTTTTTTTCTTTTTTGAGACAAATCTCGCTTTGTCACCCAGGCTGGAGTGCAATGGCACAATCTCAGCTCACTGCAACCTCCACCTCCTGGGTTCAAGTGATTCTTCTGCCTCATCCTCCTGAGTAGCTGGGATTACAGGTGCCCACCACCATGTCCGGCTAATTTTTTTTTATTTTTAGTAGAGATGGGGTTTCACCATGTTGGCCAGGCTGATCTTGAACTCCTGACCTCAAGTGATCCACCCACTTCGTCCTCCCAAAGTGCTGAAATTACAGGCGTGAGCCACCGCACCCTGCCTTGAATCTTTTTTTTTTTTTCTAGAAACATCTTTTATTTGGGTAACAGGTACCAAAACACGTCAGTTAATAAAATAGATTCTAGGCTGAGCGTGGTGGCTCACACCTGTAACCCTAGCACTTTGGGAGGCAGAGGCAGGCGGATCATGAGGTCAAGAGATTGAGACCATCCTGGCCATGGTGACACCGTGTCTACTAAAAATACAAAAATTAGCTGGGCATGGTGGCATGCGCCTGTGGTTCCAGCTACTCAGGAGGCTGAGGCAGAAGAATCGCTTGAATCCAGGAGGTGGAGGTTGCAGTGAGCCGAGATTGCGCCACTGCACTCCAGCCTGGCGACAGAGCAAGACTCCATCTCAAAAAAAAAAAAAAAAAAAAAAAAGATTCTAAAGAGTATGGCCCTATGCACAGCCCTCCCTCCCAAAAAATAACCCTGGGGGTAGGCATTGCCCTTCCCCCTTGGGCTTTTCGAGTATATTTAAAAAAATGTTTTGGCAGCTCAGTGTTTATCGTCTGGGCATGGGGCACCATGGCCATGTCCCATATTCCTAGGGTATAGCAGCAGTAGGTGGTTGCAGCTTTCCAACCTTCCCCCTACCCCAGAGCAGCAAATATTTCTGCCCCACCCCAGGATCTGGGACCAAACTAAAGGACAAGCAGGCCCCCTTCACTGAGGTGCTGGGTAGGGCTCAGTGCCACATTACTGTACTTTGAGAAAGAGGAAGGGGATGTTTGGCACTTTAAAAATAGAGAAGTTAGCAGGACTGGAGAGGTCAGAGAAGATACCAAAATTGGCAGGGAGAGACCAGTTGGCACTAGTCCCCTGGGAGACGGGAAGAGGGAGACAGATATGAGGGTAGGAGCTAAGAAAAGTAGGAGGGTTCCACTCCAAGTGGCAGGGTGCTGAAATGGGCTAGGACCAACAGGACACTGACTCAAGGTTTATGACCTCTCCATACCCCTGTCCCACAGCAGCTGGTGTCCACCTCCAGCCTGTCATGTCAGCCTGTCCTTATGCATAGTGTCCAACCTCTGATTCTAGCAGTCAAGTGTCTTCCCCAATCCTAGTGTCCCCTGATCATGTCTCTACCAACTTGACTATCTCTTGTTCCTTGGGACTGGGGCCAGCCTCTTGACTGCCCACTTCCCTCTCACTAGTCAGATAGCCCCAAAGGCTCTATCTTTAGCTCCCGGAGAACTTTTTGGTCCTCTACTTCCCTTCCCCATTCCTTCCTATTCCCCACACACTGGGGAAGGGAAGGGAGAACAGGGTTACGTGATCATCAGTCTCCTCTGCCCCTCTCTTGAAGCCCTCTAGATTTGGATGAAGAGCAGGCCAGTGAGCAGGGCAAAGCCTGCTAGGAGCAGAACGACCTTGAGGATCCTTTGCTCAGAACTGGCCAGCTCCTGGGGCAGGATTTCCAGAAAGGTGATATACAGAAAGGTGCCAGCCGCCATGCCCTCTAGCACAGACTGGGCCAGCTGGTGCAGAGGTCCTGCTGACTCTGCCAGAGCTGCACCCGGCCCGATGCCTAGAGGTGTCATGCATGAGAAGAGGATCCCACAGCCAGCCACCACCTGTGCCCCAGGGTGGCTCTGCAGCAGCCGGAGGGACAGACTGACAGCCAGGATCCCCTTGTGGAGCAGCAAAGCCAGGCACAGCTCCATGGCCCGACCCAGGTCTCACTGCAGCCCTACTGCCAGCCCCTTGAACACAGAGTGGAGGGCCAGGGAGAAGACCAGCACACAGGCACGCAAGGCTGAGGGGCTTGCTGGGGCTCCACTTGCCTACGGAACCACTGGCCCATCATGCCAGTGCTGTGGCCCACCGTTCACTGTTCCCAGCAAAGCCCTTGTTTCCTCCAGAGTTGTCAGCCCTGACTGCTCCTTGTAAGCCAGTGTGATCTGCTCCATCACCAGGACCAGGAGGAAGCCCATGGTCAGGAGGAACTCTTGCAGTGGGAACTGGAGCGTCACGTGCAAGGCTGCCAGGGCCTCATCTATAGCAGCCAGGTAGTCAGGCAGCAGGTCCAGAAAACGGGTGACCGAAAAGACGCCCCCCGCAAAACAGCTTACTAGGCTCAGGGCTTTCTGGCGGGAAGCTGAGGCTTCATGGTTAGCTCTTGGCCGGCACAGCACACTGATGGGCACCAGGCTGCAAAGAAGGGTGAGCACCAGCAGCAGCACCAGGGCCCCCAACTTCACCTCCAGCCCCACAGGCACTGGAGGCTCTGAAGCTACTGTCTCTGGGCACCACACCAGGAGCTCGGGCTCTCCCCAGGGCCCCATGGTGCTTCTGCTAGTTCCAGTGACTCTCAGACCTCTCGAGGGTCTCATGACATGGTCTCCATGCGCTTCCAGCCTAGAGTCAGAGAGAACCTTTTTTTAAAAAATATTTTTAACAAGGTTATCAACCAAGGGTTCTCCTAACTCCAGCCTTTGCAGAAAAGTGATTGACTGTCATTAAATCTTTTTAAAGTTGAGTGAGGTTTCTTCAAATCATAATGTTTTGTTTTGTTTTTTAAATAAAAAAGGTCCAAAGTGGTGGCTCACTCCTGTAATCACAGCACTTTGGGAGGCCTCAAGTTTGAGATCAGCCAGGGCAACATAGTGAGACCCTGTGTCTACAAAATTTAAAAATTAGCCAGGCATGATGGCATATGCTAATATTTTTCTTATAAGGCTGAGGTTGGAGGATTGCTTGAGCCCTGCAGGTTAAAGCTGCAGTGAGCTGTGATTGCACCACTGCACTCCAGCCTGGGCAACAGAGTGAGACCCTGTCTCGAAAACAAAACTAAAAATGAACACTGTCCACTACACTGCTAAGTCAAAACTCACACCAAGACTTTTCATGCTGCTCCTCCAACCAAAGAGACCTGTCTAAGTGAAATTCTGATATAGCTGAAACTCTAAGACGATTTCTTAGAAGAAAAGGGGCCGGGCGGGGTGGCTCATGCCTGTAATCCCAGCACTTTAGGAGGCCGAGGTGGGCTGATCACCTGAGGTTAGGAGTTTGACACCAGCCTGGCCACACATGGAGAAACTCCATCCCTACTAAAAATACAAAAATTAGCTGGGCATGGTGGTGTGTGCCTGTAGTCCCAGCTACTCGGGAGGCCAAGACTGGAGAATTGCTTGAACCCAAGAGGGGAAGGTTGAAGCGAACCAAGACTGTGCCTCTGCACTCTAGCCTGGGTGACAGAGAGAGACTCTGTCTCAAGCACACGTGCATGCGTGCACACACACACACACACACACACATATACAAAAGTGCACTGTTTGGTCAAGAGTTGAATTCACGATAATCAAGCAGCTCCCAACACAGCTCTCTAGCCACGTTTTCAGACTTAAATTTTTTGGGGGGTAGAAGTCTCTATTTCCCTGTAGTTCTGTCAGATAAGCCTTCTACACCTGTCTTGGGTTATTACGTTTGAAGAGTTCCTAAGATGTGGAATGAAAGAACTAGCAAAAAGCTATAATGGGCCAGGCGCAGTAGCTCATGCCTATAATCCCAGAACTTTGGGAGGCCGAGGTGGGTGGATCACGAGGTCAGAAGATCTAGACCATCCTGGCCAACATGGTGAAACCTCGTCTCTACTAAAAATACAAAAATCAGCTGGGTGTCGTGGCATGCGCCTGTAGTCCCAGCTACTCAGGAGGCTGAGGCAGGAGAACTGCTTGGACCCGGGAGGCGAAAGTTGCAGTGAGCCGAGATCGTGGTACTGCACTCCAGCCTGGTGACAGAGGGAGACTGTCTCAAAAAAAAAAAAAAAAAAAGCTATAATGATCGCTCATATTTGCTTTTAATTAGAGAAAAAACAAATCCCTTGCTCTCCTCCCTCAATCGGGAAGGGATTCTTTTCCACGATGACTCCATGTTTTTCCTTTCCTTGCCTTGAGCGCAAAGGTGATGTCCATTTTTCAGAGGGAAAGATGGCAAACATGGCCATCTCAACAAAAATGTTTTATTAAGTACATATGCTATGAAGAACCCCCTCCAAACATCTAAATGTGCTTTTTAAAAAGGCTGGGCTGCTTTAAAATGTTCTCAGAACCAAAGCAACACACCCCTTTCAGAACACTGGAGAAAAGGCTGTCAGACAAGGTCTCATGGCTCAACAGTGGATATCTGAACAACACGGCTGACTATTAACATAATTTGAGAAGAGAGGCTCCCTCTTAACCCTTGTTTTTGGCTCACTCAAAAAAAGTGCTCTGATCAGCCTTAAATTTCTCTGCCTGGGTCTCTGGTCTGAGGACAGCATCCTTTTGGAAGACTTCGGCAATTTCTGTGGAGCCATGTTTAAATTGAACGAGTGGAAAACTAACTCCCTTTCATAAAAGTGGCATTGTTTTGCAGTCAGGTAATTCCAAGTGGGCTCACTTGTTACTTTCCATGGGAATAGTCTTTGAGGAAGAAAGGGCCTTTGTTGAGTTTTGTTTTGTTTTGAGAACAGTCAATCGGTTCTTTCTACCCTTCCTTCTGGGGCGCCAATCTTTCCAAGGATAACCACAAAGTGCAAGCAGAAATAATGAAAAAGGAAAAAAAGAAAGAAAATCTGTATGCAAACCCAGGTTGTCATTATCTGGGGTTGTTTTCGGCTGTTCTTGTTCTCTTATTCCTACCTGGCACACAGATCACGCCTGCCCATTGCTGTCTTGTACATATCCAGCTCGTACACATGGAGGGTCATGGAGGAAAAGCATTGCTGTAAATTTCCTCCTTCTCAAGGAATCCTGCTCCCTGAGTTTCTGCTTAAGTGACTTCTCACCTTCAAACTCACTAAGGTTATTCTTGTTTGGCTTCAGATAAGTGGCTGAGATTTTAATTGTTCTCAATTGGTCTGTTTATCAGGGTAACTGTTTCAGTTTTCTTCAAGACAAATGATTAGGTCCTTCGGTCTTTATCAGCATATTAAGTATTTTCTTCAGGTGTGGACTTAACTTTGTCCTCCACTCCCAGGAGCCGTTTCCTTTCATAACTTGGGTGTAGTTTAAATGCACAAATACACACACACACACACACACACACACACACACACACACTTGCTCAGAGTTCTTTTGGAAAGTGTATTCTTTACCAGTGACACCAAACCCACCTCAAAACAGTCAAGAATTCCTTAAAAAGGAGAAGATTTTCTATATTAAGTCTGAATTGAGAATGGGGGAAATAAAGGAATAAAAAGAGTGATAGGAAAAGTCAGAAGGTCTCAATGGACTAAAAAGGTAGAAATAAAGAACATTGGCTGGTCCGAGTGCAGTGGTGTTTACAACTAATTGATCACAACCAGTTACAGATTTCTTTGTTCCTTCTCCACTCCCACTGCTTCACTTGACTAGCCTAAAAAAAAAAAAAAAAAAGAACATTAAGTGTGTACAATGGCTGAGTTCTCTATATTTTCTCATTTGATCCTTAGGACAACTTGGAGAGATAAAAAACAGTATTTCCTCTTTTTACCAGATGATGAAATTGAAGTGAAGAAAGATAAGAAGCTTGCTGAAAGGCAACGAATGGTAGAATATCTCCGTAAGCCAAATGATTTTCTACTTTTTACCAATGAAGTAACTAAGGTTCAGAGATGTAAAGCAATTTGCTCAAGGTTAACCAGCAAATCAGTAAAACAGCTGTGATTCAAGCCATATGTGTTCTCCAAAGTAATTTCAAGGCAGAACCTGAAAAGCAGGAATTGGAAGGTGAACGAATATAGACCTGTCAGATGATCTTGTCTCCGTTTAAATACATCTCAGCCAGCAGCCATCCAAGGAATCTACTGGAGAAGAAGTGCAGGCTTTTATTACTCAGGGTAGGCTAAACTCTGCTGCAGTAATAAATAAAGCCTGAAGTTTCTGTGGCTTATAAAACAAAGAAGAAGAAGAAGAAGAGATAAAGAAAAAAAATTTTGATTCTTATTCACACAAGTCCGCTGCTGGTCAAGCAACTCTGTAGTGTAGCTTTCTTTGGTAACTCCAGTTTTCAGACTTCTTTCATTCTGCAGTTCCATCAGCTCAATAGAACAATTCTATGGTCACCCAAAAAAGAAAAGAAAAAAAAAGTAGGCACAAAGCTCTTAATGACCCGGGCTGTGAAGTAACAGACATCATTGTCATTCACAGTCCACAGCCAGAACCAATCACTGGCACCAGCCTTTCCGTAAGGGAAGCCAGGAGACACAGGAAGCCCCCTTGGTAGTTAGTGAGTGCTGAGTACAACTGTGCAACACCCCCACCTTTCCTTGGCCTCATTTTTTTTTTTGAGACAGAGTTCTTACTCTGTCACCCAGGCTGGAGTGCAATGGCATGATCTCAGCTCACTGCAACCTCTGCCTCGCAGGTTCAAGCTATTCTCATGGCTCAGCCTCCTAAATAGATGAGACTACAGGTGTAGACCACCATGACCAACTAGTTTTTGTATTTTTAGTAGAGACAGGATTTCACCACATTAGCCAGGCTGGTCTCGAACTTCTGGCCTCAAGTGATTTGCCTACCTCGGCATCCCAAAGTGCTGGGATTATAGGCGTGAGCCATCAAACCCAGCCTCTTCAGTCTCATTCTTGAGTTTTTAATATCTTTGTAAAAAAATGAACACTATTGAAACTTAGTATGGGCTTTTTGGGAGGAGCAACAGGTTAAAGCAATTGCAAAATGCTTTCTTCAACCAAGTAGTAGCATCTGAAATTTGAGTCATGATGGGGATCTTTAGAAGATCTGGGGCCGTGCGCGGTGGCTCACGCCTGTAATCCCAGCACTTTGGGAGGCCAAGGTGGGTGGATCACCTGAGGTCAGGAGTTCAAGACCAGCCTGGCCATCATGGTGAAACCCCATCTTTAAAATAAAAAAAAATTAAAAAAAAAAAAAAGAAGATCTGGATATTCCTGAAAAATCTGGAGGTCTCTGCTGCAGCCCTCACATGATGGTTTAAAAAAAAAAAAATGCAGGAGACCCTCCCACTTCCACATTTAAGAAAAACTGATAACACCCACCTTTTCAACTGGTTTATGATGGGTTATCTTCAGAACAAAAGAAATATTATAATTTCAATGGCTTTCAAACAAACAGTGTTTACACATAAGCCTTTTGATTCCCACAGGAGGAACCATCACATAAGCTTATATTGTTAAGTGAAATCTGCCCAGGGTGGAATCTCATTAATAAGCCATTGGACTTGAGCTTAGACAGAGATGATCAGTGAGCTGGATCCAAGATAACAGAGGAATTCAGATTCCTCAAGTGCAGGCCTCAGCTGTATTCATGTACCTGTACCATGCTAGGCTCTGATTAGGTCAAAGAGTATGAGTCAATGCGTTTCATTTTTTGCAAGTGACAGAAACCCAACTCCCACTGGCTTCAAACAAAATAGGGAATGTTTTGGCTCGTGTAACCAACCACTACCATATAGAGAAAGCCTGCCTAAGAATGAAGCCAGCCTAGAGGAAAGCAGGGCCAAGAGGAGCAGACTTTTTATGCATTGACCAAAGCCCTTGATCTAAATGTACCTGAAGGAAACATGCAGTTGGGTAAGCAATAAATTTAAGGTTTTCAAAATGTGTTGTATAATATTTTGTTTGCTTAGGCTTATTAGATACTAGTTTCTATTGTATGCAACTGAAAGATCCCCAGCCAATAAATATGCTAAAGTATTCAGGCTTGGTTTATAGCCTATGGGGACCATGGAAGGTTAGGATTTTGAAGAAGTAAAGGATGCAGTAAAGTTGTCCTAAAAAAAAAAAAAAAAGTCACTGTAAACTGATTATTCCAGTTAAAAGAAAAATTAATTAATTAAATTAAAATTTAAAAAATAAAAATAAATAAATGTGACTGATTTTGGTTTCTCTGTCTTTCCCAAGTCAGCATTCATACATAGCTATGTATTAAACTCCTACTAAATAACAGGCCTCTTCTAGGTGCTTAATATATAAAAGTGAAGATAGACAAAGACTCTGCCATTGTGAAATTTATATTCCAGTAGGGAAAATGTAAAATGAATCAATAGATAGGATGTCTGATCTTTGGTCAAATGGGGAAGTTTGGTGATTACTGCTTTGGTTCCAGGGAAGTCTAAATTCAGGGGATACCAATTGGCCTCATAATCCGACCCTAGAGAATGGTCAGTATCTGGATAAATGTCATCCCAACCTCTTATCCCCATACCTGAGATAGCACATTTCCTTTTGCCTTTCAAGTCTGACAGCCACTCCTTTTCATTAGCCAAGGGAACAATGGACAGATTGGAAAGAAGTCCAGGCTAGAAGTATGTGAACAGAGATCGTTGTACCAGCTCTGTTACCAATGAGCAGTCCTTCTCCTGTCCCTGTTACACGGTTTAATGATAGAATGGGTTGGATGATACATTTGCTTTCAGTGACTCCAAAAGCAATGTGAGAAATTCTCTTATACACGTTTACCACAATTCCTGGTTCATGGTACATGCGTAGTATGTATTTACTAATTAGTTCTTAGCTGATCAGTTAACTGAGATGCCTGGGAGATTACAGCGTAATACCTCTAGCACAGAAACATGGTTATCAGAGAACACCAAGGTCATATATTTATTTTTAAATTATTTGACTCCTGGATTTATTGTGTATCTCCCTACAGTCAAGTTTCACGAGACTAGGGATTTTGTCTAGTTCATCTTTGTGGCCCAGGGCCTATATAGTGCTCACTAAAGTGGATGAATGAGTGAATGAATACCATAAGAGTTCACACAGTGAGCCAAGGAAAGTTTATGAAGATAGGGATATTTAACCAGAACTCAGGAAGATTCTTAGAATTTAAAAAGCGAGCCAGGCACAGTGGCTCATGCCTGTAATCCCAGCACTTTGGGAGGCCAAGGCGGGAGGATCACCTGAGGTCAGGAGTTTGAGACCAACTGCCCAACATGGTGAAACCCAGTCTCTACTAAAAATACAAAAAATTAGCTGGGTGTAGTGGCAGGTGCCTGTAATCCCAGCTACTCAGGAGGCTGAGGCAGGAGAATTGCTTGAACATGGGAGATGGAGGTTGCAGTGAGCCAAGATTGTGCCACTGCACTCGAACCTGGGCAGCAAGAGTAAAACTCCGTCTTGGGGAAAAAAAAAAAAAAAAAAAAAAGCTAAACTTTTAATTTAGAACTTTGTTTTAGCACTATCGATTTGAAAGCAGTATTACAATGGATTGTCAAAGCAAGAGATTAAAGTTGAAAAACAGTCCAAGAAATAGGAAAAATGAAGTTTAAGAAGGCACGAACAGGAGGAATTATCATAATAACCTGCCCTAGCATGTAATCCCTTTGAAAAATAGTAACTTAGGCAGAGATCAGTGGCTTATGCCTATAATCCCAGCACTTTGGGAGACCGAGGCAGGTGGATCACAAGGTCAGGAGTTCAAGACCAGCCTAGCCAAGATGGTGAAACCCCATCTCTACTAAAACTACAAAAATTAGCCGAGTGCGGTGGCCAGCACCTGTAATCCCAGCTACTTGGGAAGCTGAGGCAGGAGAATTGTTTGAACCTGGGTGTCAGAGGTAGCAGTGAGCCGAGATCGTGCCACTGCACTCCAGCCTGGGCGACAGAGTGAGACTCTGTCTCAAAAAAAAAAAAAAGAAAAATTTTTCTTTAACTTTACAGTGGAATAATCTGGCAAACACTTTTCTAACCAAGTGTTCAAAGCTGACATCCATCACCATTGATGTCAAGTGGATATCATGTACCCCCTGATGTGATGAAAAGGGCACTTCACATCTCTAGCATTTTTTTCCCAAAAACCAAAAACCCTGTTCTAATTATGAAAAAAAAAAATCAGCCAAACACAATTGACTAACTAGTACTTAACTAGTACTTCCCAAAACTGTCAAAGACATGCAAGCAAGGAAGACTGAGAAACTGTTACAGATAAAAGGAAACTAACAAAACATGACACTAAATGCACTGTGGTATCTTGGATTGGATCCTGGAATAGTGAAAAAGGTATTAACAAAAAATTGGTAAAATTGAAAAAATTGTCCGAAATTTAATTAGTAGTAACATACAAATACTCGTTGTCACAAACAATGTGATAATAATTGAAACCAAGTGTCAGCTATATTATCTTTTCAACTTTTCCACAAATTTTAAAGTATCCCAAAATTTTTTAAAATGATGTTTTAAAATAACATCCATTTATTTAGCTCACAATTGCACAGGTGGATAATTTTGGCTGGGCTCAGCTGAGTGGTTGTTCTAGTCTTGGCTGGGCTACGGTCAGCTCAACAAGGCAGTTCTGCCTCTAGAGACTGGCTGGCTTTTGGCTAGAGCACCTTGGCTTTGATCTACATGTTCTCCAGAAATCTAGCCTGAATTTGTTTCCACAGTGCCTGGGCAAATTTCCAAGAAAGAATAAGCAGAAGTGAACAGAAGTGTGCAAAGCTTCCTGAAGCCTAAGCTCAGACTGGCACATCATCAACTCCATCTCATTTTTGTGTCCAAAGCAAGTCACAAGGACAACCCAGCCAGGTCCATGGGAAGGAAACAGCCATCACCTTTTAACAGAACAGCCGCACAGGCATGTTGCAGGGTACATGAATTCCTGCTATATCTGCAATCAGTCTTTCACGTGGTATTAGTTTCTTTCTCCTTGAACCTTAGAGCAGTTCTGAATGGTCAAGAGCATTTCAGTAAAGCTGATTCTTGTCATTTATTTGCAGCCAGTGGCAGGGTGGAAGCTTGAGGGTGCAGGGGTCTACCATCAGTGATTATCTGTTTGTTTGCTTTTTTTTATCAGTGATTTTCATTAGGAATCTGGTATATATAAAACAACATGGATTGCCAGCACAGTTCTGAAACCCAGCTCCTCCATTTGTTAGCTCTGTAATCTTTGTCAAGTTTCACCTGTCTGCACCTCAATTTCCTCATTCATGAAATGGGCACTAAGAGTAACAATGTTATGGTGTTATGAGGATGACATGTATATAAGGCCATACCTTGCAGACCCCTCCCCTTGCCCAACCTAGATATGCCTGTAGGAAAAGAAAAACACTGTGGTGTCAATCTTCCCCAAGAAGTTTCTAGTTCAGTGAAACATCACAACTCTGCTGCAAAGGTCCACCCAGAGCAGCTTCCGAGCCCACCTGACCTCCTGAAGGATAGACCATCCTCTGAAGAGTCTGAACTGGATAACAGTTAACTAGGGACCAGGCTTCAAATAAATATCTCGTTTTCTTTTTTAAGACACTCAGGAGGACATTACCATTCTAGCTATGTGGAGAACTAGCCCTGGACAAGTTAAGATCACAAACTGTAGTAAGAGAACAGGGATTAGAATCAAGCTGTTGGACCCCTAAGCCCAAGCTGGCAACTACTGTGTATTCCCCCACCCCTTGCTATATTATCCTCTGCCACCCAGCCCCCATTCAGTAACAGGCTCAATTCCAAAACACTATATAGTTCTTGATGGGGACTTGGGTGCCCCAGGGACAAACTCTGAGCAGTGTTTGGTCACTAGGTTCTAAATTAAAAACTCCAAATACTCTTCACCTTCCCCAGTGAAACTATTTCCAACACTGTTATTCAAGCCCCTCCTCTCAAAACTACAGTTATTTAGAAGCAAAACATTAGGGAGAAAGATAATGAGGCTTTGAAATTACCAACATTACTCAGCCCCAAAGCTCAAATGGAAGCATTCACAGCTTCCCGTCCTCCTCTGATGACAACGAATGTCTCCAATTCACCACTGAGGAGCAGGGAGAGGTGTGAAGATGCAAAATTCTACACTTTCAGAGCTGGAAGGGAGTTTAAGGCAGCTAGTCCCAATGCCTTCATTGCACAGATGCAAAAGTGAAGCCTGGAGAGAAAGGGATTTGTCCACAGAGCTAACCAGAAATGTGAGAAATCCAAAGAGATTTTCTGTCCAGTATTGCATCTGATCCTGACAAGAACATTGTGAAGCAGCAGAGCATATACATTTATTTTAGGTAAGACAGGCTGAGTTAGCCAATGCAGGGCTTCCAGAGTGTCTGGGGCAACACTGAGACTAGAACCACCTTCCTACTCTTAGTGCATCACACAAGACTTGTCTAGGCTGATTCCGATTCTTTTTTAATTTTTTTTTAAATGAAGGTCCCTCTGTCACCCAGGCAGTGGTGCGTGGAATACAGTGGTGCGATCTCAGCTCACTGCATCCTCCACCTCCCGGGTTCAAGCAATTCTCCTGCCTCAGCCTCCCAAGCAACTGAGACTACAGGCACCGCCATCACACCTGGCTAATTTTTGTATTTTTTTAGTAGAGATGGGATTTCACCTTGTTGGCCAGGCTGGTCTTGAACTCCTGACCTCAGGCAATCCGTCCACCTCCGACTCCCAACGTGCTGGGATTATAGGCATGAGCCACTGCGCAGGGCCTGATTCTGATTCTTAACTGTGTGTCTTCAGGTAAATTATGACTTCTCTGAACCTCAGTTTTCTCATCTATAAAATCAGAATCAGGATGATTCTACCACAGAGCTGCTGAGTGATTAAAACTAAATAATGGTGCATCAAACTCTAGGTGTAGAATCAGCATGTGCACACGCTGCAAAAATGGTGGGTGTTTATAAGATAATTTTTGTACCAAATCTGAATTTTTTGTTTTTTTTTTGAGACAGGATCTCTCTCTACCACCCAGGCTGGAGTGCAGTGGGATGATCTTGGCTCACTGCAACCTCTACCTCCCAGATTCAAACAATTCTCATGCCTCAGCCTCCCAATTAGCTGGGACTACCACACTTTTTTGTATGTTTAGCAGAGACGGGGTTTTTCTATGTTGGCCAGGCTGGTCTTGAATTCCTGACCTGAAGCAATGCGTCCACCTCAGCCTCCCAAATGCTGGAATTATAGGTGTGAACCCCCACATCCAACAAATTCAATATATTTTTAAAATATTACTTAATAGGACCAGGCATGATGGCTCACACCTGTAATCCCAGCACTTTGGAAAACCAAGGCAGGAGGATCCCTTGAACCCAGGAGTTCGAGGCCAGCCTGGGCAATATAGTGAGACCCCATCTCTTAACAGAAAAAATGAGCCAGGTGTGGTAGCACAAGTCGGTAGTCCCCGCTACCAGGAAGTCTGAGATAGATGGGAGGATCACTTGAGTCTGGGAGGTTGAGGCTGCAGTGAGCTGTGAACAGCCACTGCCCTCCATATAGTGAGATAGAGTCTCACTCTGTCACCCAGGCTGGAGTGCAGTGACACAATCTCAGCTCACTGCAGCCTCGACCTCCCTGGACTCAGGCAATCCTCCCACACCTCAGCCTCCCGATTAGCTGGGACTACAGTTGTGCGCCAGCACGCCTGGCTAATTTTAGTATTTTTTGGTAGAGACAGAGTTTTGCCACGTTGGCCAGGCTGGTGTCAAATTCCTGGGCTCGAGTAACCTGCCTGCCCTGGCCTCCCAAAGTGCTGGGATTACAGGCGTCAGTCACCAAACCTGGCCATTTTTTTTTTTTTTAATCACAGGAGAAGTGATTCAAAGTGTCACTTCAGAGACACAAAATGTTGTTTGATGTAATATTTAGATGATTTATTCACAAAAGGTAATCCGCTAATTCAGGGACCTTGTTTTATGGCCCAAATTCTTTCCAGTACAACTCTGCTTTCATGGAGACAAGGAGTAAACCTGGCTTTCTGACAGAGGTCCTCATTTTGACTTTAAGCAGCAAAGAAGTGTTAGTGTTTTAGTTGTTTCCTTTTGTTCATCACAGACAGCTAAATGGCACGTAGGTTACCTTGGTTCATGCCTGTAATCCCAGCACTTTGAGAGGCTGAGGCAGGCAGATTGCTTGAGTCCAGGAATTGGAGACTAGCTGGGGAAATACAGTGAGACCCTGTCTCTACACACGCCTGTAGTCTCAGCTACTCAGAAGGCTGAGTTAGAAGGATCGCTTGAGCCTGGCAAGTTCAAGATTGCAATGAGCTGTGATCACACCACTGCACTCCAGCCTGGGTGAGAGTGAGAGACCCTGTCTCAAAAGAAATAAAAATGAAGGGCACATAATTCACAATCCACGTCAAGAAGACCTTGCTTACTTTGTTTTCTCAGTGGACTTTGTGGCTATTCTCTTTCTCCTGAGCTGTCTGTATCATAGATAAGTTATACGGTCCTATTCCTTTAAAATTTTTACCTTTAAACACGTTTCATGAAAAGAGGGTTTTGCAGCTAAAACCTTTACCCTCAGAATTTTATCTTATCCATTACTGGGTCATCCAAAACATTTCCACCAACCCAACAGAGCACAAGGGAAGCTAAGCAAACATTTGTTGAAAGAAAAAAATACTAAATATTAAATTAACATCAATTGAACACTTAATATGTGCCAGGTACTATAAGCACATTACATGTATTATTTTACTTATTCTTCCCAAGAATTCCATGAGGTGGGTACTGTTATTATCCCCGTTTTAAAGATAAGAGGATGAAGGCTGAGAGATCTGACTAGCACAGATTTATGGACTAGGAAAAGCACTGGAACCCGATGTCCTCTCTTCTCTAGCCATGACACTGCCTAGTTCAGAAAATATGAATCTGAGGAAGGACAACCGAACGGACAGTTAATAGGAATGCCCTGTTGATTTCTTCAAGTTCTTGCTCTCAAATGGCTAAGTGAGGGTCTCCTGACCTTCCCTGCCGTCCATCCCTATTTCAACTCCGTGATTTAATGGATATCTTTCAGGAAGCCAAGGTTGGCTAATACCATCTTCAATGAAAATTTAGCTTTAAAAAAAAACAAAAGATGAACCAAAATGAACCACATTTTCCCAGTGATAATCCACTTAATCTTGGCCCATGCTCCAGTTTCAAAATCCTCATCCTGCCCTCTTCACACTGCCTGAATTTGAATCCCTGTTCCACCATTTAGTCTTTCTTTTTTTTTTTTTTTTTTTTTTGAGACAGAGTATTTCTCTGCCACTCGGGCTGCAGTGCAGTGGCATGATCTTGGCTCATTGCAATCTCCGCCTCCTGGGCTCAAGCAATTCTCCCACCTCACCACCCACGCACCCCGCCCCCACACACCCTGAGTAGCTGGAACTACTAAAGGTGTGCACCACCACACGCAGCTAATTTGTTTGTATTTTTAGTAGCGACGGGTTTTTGACACATGACCCAGGCTGGTCTTGAACTTGTGGCCTCAAGTAATCTGCCCACCTTGGTACCATTTATTCTTTAATCCCAGGCAAGCTCATTTTCCCACACTGCAGTTACCTCTTTTGTAAAATGTAAATAAAATGGGCACTCCTCTGATTGGATTTCTGTGGGGACTAAATGATGAATATATGTAAGTGCTTGTAGGAAAGTCCAAGGCTGAAAATCTCTCCACTCTTTCAGTATGTTTCTGGGACTGCATTAATAATCTCACCTGGAGAGGCGGAGGTCGCAGTGAGCGGACATCGTGCCACTGCACTCCACCCTGGGTGACAAGGATGAAACTTTGTCTTAAAATAATAATAATAATGATGATGATGATAATCTCACCTGAAGACAATGGCCAACATTTCAAGGCACTTAATGAGTGAAAGAGTGAACCAAATCACCCTTCTACATTCTCCTGTCCACCCCTACCCTAGTTTTCATATTGAGATTTCACAGAGAAATAATATAGTCCACTTGTAAAATAAACCAAATAAAGGCTGGGTGTGGTGGCTCATACCTGTAATCCCAACACTTTGGGAGGCTGAGGTGGGTGGATCACTTGAGCCCAAGAGTTCGAGACCAGCCTTGCCAACACAGTGAAACCTCATCCCTACAACAAATACAAAATTCAAAAATTAGCCAGGTGTGGTAGTGTGCACCTGTAGTCCCAGCTTCTCAGGAGGCTGAGGTGGGAGGATCACCTGAGCCCAGGAGGTTGAGGCTGCATTGAGCCACGATCATGCTACTGCACTTCAGCCAGGTGACAGAGGTGAGGCCTTGTCTCAAGAAAAAAAATAAAATAAAATAAACAAAATGTCTGAAAACTCCTAACCTCTCAGTGTTCTGCAAGTTCTCCAAGTTCTTTTCATTGCAACTGTCGGCATCTTACGTTCTGTGTCTTATGCACCGTCTCTGCAGCCGTCTCTGCAGCTCTTCCCATCCACCCACAGCACTTTTTATTACACTGCCAGGTATAGCCATCACTTACACGAGAACAGCCCTCTATTCTGATAAAAAATGAGCTACAGAGTGATAGTCCAGCTATATGTCCTTCTGCCTTATCTGCAAATCCCATTATCAGCAATTTTCTCAAGCCTGTTCAGGTCACTTCATTCTCTTATTCTCACTAACAAACGCTCCTACAGTTTTTCTTCGGCTCCTTTAGGGAAATGCACTAATAATGTACTATCCATTTTTTTATATTGGCATATTAAGATGTGTTTCTGTCATTTGTGCAATTATTAGATTGTTTCCACTGTAAATCAAAGAAATACAGACTACTGCAAAGCTATTTTATTTATTTATTTTTATTTTATTTTATTTTATTTTTGAGACGGAGTTTCGCTCTTGTTACTCAGGCTGGAGTGCAATGGCGCGATCTCGGCTCACCGCAACCTCTGCCTCCTGGGTTCAAGCAATTCTCCTGCCTCAGCCTCCCGAGTAGCTGGGACTACAGGTACGTGCCACCATGCCCAGCTAATTTTTGTATTTTTAGTAGAGACGGGGTTTCACCATGTTGACCAGGATGGTCTCGATCTCTTGACCTCGTGATCCACCCGCCTTGGCCTCCCAAAGTGCTGGGATTATAGGCGTGAGCCACCGCGCCCGGCCTGCTATTTTTTTTTTAACAGAGTTTTATTCTGTCACCCAGGCTGGAGTGCAATGGCACGATCTCGGCTCACTGCAACATTCACTTTCCAGGTTCAAGCGATTCTCCTGCCTCAGTCTCCTGAGTAGCTAGAGTTACAGGCACCCACCATTATGCCCGGCTAATTTTTGTATTTTTAGTAGAGATGGGGTTTCACCATGTTGGTCAGGCTGGTCTCGAACTCCTGACCTCAGGTGATCAGCCAGCACCAGCCTCCCAAAGTGCTGGGGTTACAGGCGTGAGGCACCCTGCCCAGCCATGTTTTTAAAATGGTAATAAACAGTACTGACATGAGTCTGGTTAGTATAGCACTCTCATATATCCCTGAGGCAGTGCAAATTACAACATCGCTTTTTCCCTCAAGCTTTAGTAATATGAATAAAGAGCTTTACAAATGCCTCCGACTCAATAATTCCTTGTCCGGATTCTACACCAAGAAAAGAATTCTAAATATTAAAAACACCTTTATTCCCAAAGATGTTCATATCAGTGTTATTTACCATAGCAAATCAGCAAACACTACAAACTTTAAAAAGGAAATGATTAAATGAGGTATTTTATAATCACCTAATAGACTATTTTGCAGCCATTTAACATTTGCTTTCAATTATGCTGACAATTTTTGTGATACATTGTGAAATGGGAAAAAAGGCAGAACACAAAGGAGCATATATAGCATGACTACAAATTTATAAAACAAAAACTTTCATTTAAAAGAAAGATAAGAAAATATAAAGGTACAAAAATAAATGAATGCTATTTTGGTAAATCCACAGGGCTGTGAGAAAGAATAAGTCTTCTAATTTAGATAGAAAGGTCAGGAAAGCCTCTCCGAAAATATAGAAGGCAAACAAAAGTTAGCCAAGGAAAAAAATCAATCAAGGAAATAGGCAGGAAAGGCCAGGTGGTTCACTCCCGTAATCCCAGCACTTTGGGAGGCCAAGATGGGCAGATCACCTGAGGTCAGGAGTTTGAGACCAGCCTGACCAACATGGTGAAACCCCGTCTCTGTTAAAAATTAAAAAATAGCTGGGCGTGGTGGTGCATACCTGTAATCCAAGTTACTAGACAGCCTGAGCAGGAGACTCACTTGAACCCTGGGAGTTGGAGTCTGCAGTGAGCTGAGATCGTGTCACTGCACTCCAGCCTAGGTGACAGAGCGAGACTCCATCTCAAAAAAATAATAATAATAAAATTTAAAAAGAAATAGCCAGAAAAAAATTAAAATAGAAAATTTAAATTTTTTAATTAACAAGGAAATAGCTAATCAAGGAAAAATAGCATGTACAAAGTTTCTTAGGAAAAGCAAGGTAAAAAGGAATTACTGAGGCACTGACTATTAAGTGCTAACTATTCACTGACAGTTGAGTCAGAACTAAAATTTTCTTGCATTGAATAGTATTCAATTTATTTCTTGAAAAGAAAGCTTGCGCCAGGCGCAGTGGCTCCCGCCTGTAATCCCAGCACTTTGGGAGGCTGAGGTGGGCAGATTATGAGGTCAGGAGTTTGAGACCAGCCTGACCAACATGGTGAAACCCATCTCTACCAAAAATACAAAAATTAGCCAGGTGTGGTGGTGCATGCGTGTAATCCCAGCTACTCAGGAGGCTGAAGCAGAAGAATCACTTGATCCCAGGAGGAGGAGGTTGCGATGAGCCAAGATCGTGCCACTGCACTCCAGCCTGAGTGACAGAGCTGGACTCTGTCTCAAAAAAGAGAAGGGAGGGGGGAGGGAGGGAGGGAGGGAGGGGGGAGGGAGGGAAAGGAAAGAAAGAGAGAGAAAAGAAAGATTGTTCACAATCCCAAAAAGTAGAAACAAACCAAATTCCCCTCAATGGATGAGTGGATGAATAAAATGTGATATATCCATACGATGGCATATTATTTATCAACAAAAGGAAGTGAAGTGCTAGTAATGCTATGCTGTGGATGAACTTTGAAGGGATTATGCTACATTAAAGCAACCAGGACAGAGCACCACACACTGAATGATTCCCTTAATATGAAATGGCCAAAATGAGCAAATGCATAAAGACAGAGAGTAAGCTGGTGTTTGCCAAGGCCTGAGTATGTCTGGGAAATGGGGAGTAGCTGCTAATAGGTACAGAGTTTCTTTGGAGGGTAATGACAATGTTCGAAAATTGATTATGGCCAGGGACTGCAGCTCACATCTACAATCCCAGCTACTCTGGAAGCTGAGGTGGCAGGATGGCTTGAGCTCAGGAGCTCAAGACCAGCCTAGGCAACATAGCGAGGCCCTGTCTCTAACAGGTTTTTAAAAATTAGCCAGAGTGGCGGGGGGGAGGATCCAAGATGGCAGATTAGACAAAACTCCAGCACACAACACCCAGCGAAAGAGATGCAGAAACCCAGAGATCTCCTAGCTCCAACCGAGGTACCGGGTGCATTTCAAGGGGTCTGGTCCGAGGGTGAGCAAAGCCCACTCAGGGCAGACTGAGGCGGGGAGGGGTGCTGCTTCACCCAGAAAGTGCATCTTACTGGCGAGTTGGAGACTCCACCTCTGGCGCTCCGGTCCAGATATGGCGCTTCCCCCAAAGCCTCAGCAATACACAGAACAGGGGATCTTTGCCAGTCAAGCCCCAGGAGTTACAAGTGCGGAGTTGAATAAGAGTCTGCAGACTGAGCTATCGCCCCCTCCCCCCACCCAGAGAGAGAGGGAGCTGTAAGCAGGAGCAGCTGGGCGGCCCCTACCCCGTGACTGAAGAGAGAGAAAGCTGAAAGGGAGAGACTGCCGGGTGCAGCTGGGTGGGTCCCTAACCTCCCCCACAAACCCCAGAGGGCTGAAGCTCTGACTCTAGTGGGTTGCGCAGCCAGTGCCACAGTCTGAGAGGAACCCTGAATGATCCAGCCCAGTGGAGGAAGGGCACAACCCACCACTAGAGGGG
>PVKV010007499.1:0-95557 GCA_004027835.1 Alouatta palliata
TGCGGTGAGCCGAGATCGCGCCATTGCACTCCAGCCTGGCTAACAAGAGCGAAACTCCGTCTCAAAAAAAAAAAGATCACTCCGGTTGCTGTGTTCAGAGTTGACTGTAAGGGCAAGGATGGAAGCAGGGAGACCTGTTAGGCTGATGCAGTAATGGAAGCCAGAGAGAATGGTGGCTTACACCAGGTGGGTAGTAAGAGAGGCAGTCAGAAGCCGTCTTATTTTGAGTATTGCTGATAGGATTTGCTGGTGATTTGAATGTGCTTACGAGAGAAAGGGTGACGCATGGCTGTGGCCTTTGTCCTGAGCTGTTGGAAGGCTTTTGTTACAGTGTTCCGAGATGGAGAAGACTGAGTGTGAAGGTAGGTGGAGCCAGTTTTAGTCAGGGTTGAGATGCCTATTCAAGTGGGGTTATGGAGACTGGAGTTGAGGAGAAAGATCCAACTGGAAATAGAAATTTGGGAGTCACTAATGCAAGCTTGTCCAACCCAAATTTTTAAACTTTTTAAAAACGTTATGAGATTGTTTGCATTTTTGTTTTTAAACTCATCAGCTGTTGTTAGTGTAACATATGTGTGGCCCAAGACAGTTCTTCCACTGTGGCCCAGGAAAGCCAAAAGATTGACCACCCCTGCATGGATGGGTGTTATTTAAAGCCATGAGCCTATGAGATCTAGTGTAAGGAAATGAGGATTGAGCCCTAGCGCTCTCCATGTTCAGAGATTGGAGAGATGAACAGTTACAAAGGAGACTGCAGAGGAGAGGCTTTTGAAGGTAGGTGGAAAAAGAGGTGAGTATGGACTACTGAAGGCCAAGTAAAGAGTGTTTCAGGGAGAAAGTAGCCAGCTGAGTCTCCTGCTGATTGACAAGTCAAGTAAGATGAAGATTAGGAGATGACCATTGGATTTAGTAATAGGAAGGTCTTTGGTGACCTTGCAAGAGCACTTTCAGGAGACAGTGAGGAAGAAACCCTGGTTGGTGTGATTTCAAGAGACAACAGGAGGAAAGGAATAGGAGACTGCAAGTATGGGCGGCTCTTTGGAAGAGGTTAGCTGTACATTTTTTCTATGTTGGTTATTTGAAAGCACTGTAGTAATTCCCATAGTAAATAATTTTTATATCTAATTTAAGCTAGTGATTAATAACTACTACACCTGGATGGTTTTGTCAATGACTGGTGGAAATAAAATAGCTATACTGCTGCTAATCATAATAATAATGTATACTTTCTAAGTAAATAAAGCTCATCCCTTTTATGTAATGCATTTCAGAGCCCATAAGAAGGCTTGGGTGGGCTGCGCACAGTGGCTTGTGCCTATAATCCCAGCGCTTTGGGAGGCTGAGTCTGGAGGATCTCTTGAGCTCATGAGTTCGAGATCAGCCTGGACAATATAGGGAGAGCTCATCTCTGAAAAAAATTTAAAAATTAGCTGGGCGTGGTAGCACACACCTGTGGTCCCAGATACTTGGAAGACTACGGTGGAAGCATCTCACAGGCCCGGGGAGATTGAGGTCACAGTGAGCCATGATTGAGCCACTGCATAGTTTGAAAAGGTACTAAGTGTATAAAAAGAATGCAATTTTTATCTTAAGGCATGAGTTCAGGTTCTTGTTTCTGCCCTCAGCAAGTTAATGTTTAAACCCAAATACAAAATAATCAAGGTATGCAGTAAAATACCAGATTTACACCATCCTGACTGGACAAATGTGTCTTTTCCATAGCAAATACAGCCATCTGTTGCATTATAGATGTAAAATGATTAGAATATTTCAAAGTTTAGGGTTATATCTACTGATTTTTAAAATCTATTAATTTTATCTAAAAGATGACAGGTCCTTTATACATTGAAATCGGTTTTTTTTTATTTTTTTATTTTTTAGCTGAGGAAAATACTACGTTGGTGCCTTTTGTTTTGTTCTTGTGTTTTTCTCTAGGAATTTTTCATGGGTTGGCTCTCCTTTCTAGTTCTCATAGCTGTCATCTCACATATTCTTTCTAATTTTTTTCTTTTGAATAGCTTCTTAAGTTAGACCCTTCCATCAGTGATTTCCTTACTGCTTACAATTTGGATTTTAAAGTTTTATTGTGTTTTTGTTTAATTTATAGTCTTTCTTTTAAAAGTCTCAATCTTCTATTTTTCTGGATTTTTTTTGTCAGTTTCTTATTGTAAATAATTCTCAGTGGTGTGCTTTTCTTCTTTGCTTCTGGTGTAGAATTTTTTTCAGACTCCATGTTGACTTTCTTTTGTTTTCTATCCTTTAAAAATGAAAGAACTTTGAGACTATAACCATAATATTGAATTTGTCATACTAGTACCATTCTACTAAAGAGTTTTTTCTAGATTTCCTATAAGGAAAATAGAGAATTGGGTTTTGTCTAGGCATTCTATAAAAGACACTATTGTGATGTTTGTAAAAGATTTCTATTCAAAATAACTTTCATTATTGTTAGAACTTAAGATTATGGTTATGTCTTTGTGATAAGTACTTTTTTTTTTTTTTTTTTTTTTTTGGGAGATGCAGTCTCACTCTATTGCCCAGGCTGGAGTGTAGTTGGCACAATCTCGGCTCACTGCAACCTCTGTCTCCCAGGTTCAAACGATTCTCAGCCTGGTGAGTACCTGGGACCACAGGCACATGCCACCACACGCGGCCAATTTTATTTTTAGTGGAGATGGGGTTTCACCGTGTTGGCCAGGCTGGTCTAGAACCTGACCTCAAGTGATCTGTCTCAGCCTCTCAAAGTGCTGAGATTACAGGCATGAGCCACTGCGCCCAGCTAAGTACTTTTTTTTTTCCTTGTGTTTTTTGAGATGGAGCTTGGCTCTGTTGTCCAGGCTGCAGTGCAGTGGCACAATCATGGTTGAATACACCCTTCACCTCTTGGGTTCATGTGATCTTCCTGCCTCAGCCTTGAGTAGCTGGGACAATAGGCACGTACCACCACGCAAAGTTAATTTAAAAATTGTTTTGTACAGATGGGCTTTTACTGTGTTGCCCAGGCTGATCTCGAATTTCTGGGCTCAAGTGATCTTCTTGCTTTAGATTCCCAAAAGTGCTGGGACTACAGGTGTGAGTCAGTCCACCCAGCCAAGTACTTTGTAAAATGAAACTGGTAAACAGACATTAGGCTTACCAATGTAGACTTTAAAACCAAAATCAGTTACAAAGGAATCATTATTTTCCAAATTAGATACTTTTTTAAAGTGCTATTCAGTGCTATTTTCTGAAGCTTCCCTTTGTTAACAAGGATAGAACTCCACCAAATTGGTATTTAGAAACCTTAATAACTTAATGTCTGACTTGCCAGTACACTGTTAGAGAAACAATTACAAGACCAAAACATGTTGAATAAACAGGAGGTATACACTAATTTGATTTACAGATGGACAGCTTTCCTGTCTCTAGCTCTCTCTCATAGTGCTTTAAACATACATATGCCAAAGAAATCCTATCCAATAAGTGGTATTTTTAATAAATTTCTAAATACAATCAATTAAAAGATTTGTGCACATTATTATTTAGGTACAGTGCTGAGTAAATCAGAAACAAATGCCGGAGCACAAATGGTTGATTTAGCTACCTTTCCATATTGGGTCTTTATGACATGAGATACTCTGCTGTATTTTATTTTTTAAGCTAAACATATTAAAACTAGCAAAGTAACCTGTATTTTCTTTTATTACATTATGATGCCTTTTTTTCATTAGCCTAAGTTTTGTTTTGTTTTGTGTTTTGTTTGTTTGTTCATTTGTTTTTGAGATGGTGTTTCGCTCTGTCTCCCAGGCTAAAATGCAGTGGTACAACCTAGGCTCACTACAGCCACCGCCTCCTGGGTTGAAGCGATTCTCTTCTCTCAGCCTCCTGAGTAGCTGTGACGATAGGCACGTGCCACCATACCCAGCTAATTTTTGTATTTGTAGTGGAGATGAGGTTTCACCATGTTGCCCAGGCTGGTCTCAGACTCCTGACCTCAAGTGATCTGCCTCAGCCTCCCAAAGTGCTGGGATTACAGGCATGAGCCACTGTGCTAGGCCCGCCTAAGTTTAATTAAAAAAAAATGTTCTGAATGTGACTTTGTTTAAACAGTTTATATAGACATTTTAACTTTGGTGGCAGTTTTATCAGACAGTTTTTTCTGGTGGCCCAGCAGTGCTGCTACTTTAATTTAAATTCGCCTCTCTGCCTTAGAAGAGAGCCTCAGTCTTTTGTCTGTGTTTCACCCATTAACTGTTAATGCTGATTTTTTTTTTTTTAACATATCCAAAACTGTGGATTGCTTATAAAAGAGTTTTTCCACAATAGGCTTATTTTTATTTCACTTGTTTATTCAGAATATCTTTTTAACTTGTTCTTCAGGTTATGTCCTCAGTCAGTTCCTAGAATTTACCCAGCCCTCATTCAGTGTTCAAGCTCCTGTGCAGAACCTGAGATATCATAGGCCTTAATTCAACTCCTTCTCAAAGAGAGTTAAATATTAGTGGACTTCATCCTTCCTTTGACCTTTGTCTTTTGCTGAAACACGTACCACAAACAATATTTTTTTTCCTTTTTAGGAAGCAATGACAGAGGCATATGAGTGGAAATCAAATAGTAATGACCACTTCAGATTTTGTGTCATTTAAATTTTTTCTAAGTAACAGAAAACCTAATTCAAACTGTGTTAAGAAGATACTTTATTGATACCTATAGTATGAAAAGCCCAAGGCTTGGCCCTGTTTATCTGTTCTGCCTCACACTGTATACTTGCTATCTATGAAATGTATATCAGAATGACAAAAGCAATTTTAGATGTCTCATTTACACATCATATTTTTAGAAAAATAAAGTGAATGTATTTCTCTGGCATTCCAAGCAAAGAGTTTTATTGGACTGGTCACTTGCTCACCTTTAAATAAACCTCTATAGCTAGGGGAATGTGATATGTTACATGGCTTTAAATAATGAAGACTGACCCCTTCAAAGCATATGAGCAGTGAAGAGTGATAGAGTTGGATACCAGTGGAACAGGTAGGAATGGAGTCTAGTTATGCAGTGGACATCTGAGGGAATTAAAAACACATAGTTGATTTTCAGTCAAAATAATGTATTATGTAATTCATGTTTGGGCAGATGGCAATAATTGATGTTAAAAAAAAAAAAGTTCCACAGTGTAGTCAGAATAGTAACCATCTCTATGGAGTACAAGCACAAAGTAATGAGTGAGGCTATAGCTGGTTTGGAATTGGCCAAAATAGAAATCATGAAATATCTAATCTCAGACCAAAAGAAATTAAATTAGAATTTGATAATGGAAAGATAGCCAGAAAATTGCTAATACTTAGAGATTAAATAACACATTTATAAATAACATAAGTCAAAGAAGAAATCTCTAGAGAAATTAATAAATATTTTGAACTAAATGGAAGTGAAAACATAGCCTGACACTTGTGGAATATAGCAAAAGCCGTGCTTAGAGGAGGAAAATTTAAAGCATTGAATGCATATATTAGAAAAGAAAGATCCAAAATCAATCATCTAAAGCTTCCACCTTATGAAACTAGAAAAAAAGAGCAAATTAAATCCAAAGTAAGTAGAAGAAAAGAAGTAAGAATTAGAGCAGAAATTAATAAAATTGAAAATGATAAATCAATAGAGAAAATCAGTGAAACCAAAAGCTGGTTCTTTTAAAAGATCAATAAAATCAATACACCTCTAGCCACACTAAGAAAAGAGAGGGCATATATTGCTAATATCAGAAATGAGAGAGGACATCACTAGAGATCCCATGGACATTAAAAGGATAATAAAGGAATACTATGAACAACTCTCTGCCCACAAATTTGATAACCTAGATGAAATTCAATTCTTTGAAAAGCACAATCTACCAAAATTCACACAAAAAGAAATAAACCATCTGAATAGGCCTGTATTCATTAGAGAAATTTAATAAAAAATTCATAACCTGGCAAGTACTAGAGCCCAGAAATAAAATAACAAAATAAAAAAAAAATTTATAACCTAAAACAGGATCAGGTCCAGGTAGGTTCACCGGTGAATTCTGCCAGACATTATTTACATTTTCTCCAGTTTTATATGGTTTCTTTTAAAATGTTTCACTTTATTCTTTTCCTAATTTATATTAGAATGACAGTGTATGCTTAACACTTGTATTTTTATAAATTTATGGGTTTTTAATGTTCTGAAATGTTACTAATTTTTTACTTCAAATGTGTTGAGCATTTAACTTCTTAAAATATTCCAGGCTGGGCACAGTGGCTCACACCTGTAGTCCCAGCATTTTGGGAGGCCAAGGCAGGAGGATCACTTGAGCCCAGGAGTTTGAGGCCAGCCTGGGCAACATAGTGAGACTCCATCTCTTAAAAAAAAAAAATCAGAATAAAAAAAATAAAATAACCAGTATTAATGCTAGTGTTTCCATGTTATATAAGTGTGAAATACCCAAACTATTATTTTGCTTTCAAATTGCTATTGCATTTCTTTCTTTTTTTTAATTTCTCTGGGTAGATTTTAAAAAATTTCTTATTTCTAAAAATTTTTGTGGATACATAGTAGGTGTATGTCATAATTGCATTTCTATCTAATATGTACCTGCTTATGGAAGGAGTCAACAAATGTTTCTAAATATTCCTATTTCTTGGACCTTAAAAGATGTTCAAGAAGTAGTCATATGAACATGATTGCTTTTTAAATGTGATATCAGTTTTATTGGTACCCCATTTTTGGCCATACATTTTTAGTTTAGTTATATTTTTTGGCCACCTTCAGCGAATGCCTTCACTTTTATTGTCATCGTTTAAGCATGTACACTGACTTCCAGACTGTACTGAAAGACTTGTTTGAATGCACACTTTACTTTTGGACCATACATTCACTTAACAGAAAAGATACAGATTGAGGACTTAGTGTGTAATAGATAATGCGAGATACTATGGATAGTGTGGAACAAGACAAACTGATGTCCTCAAAGTTTACTTTCAAACTGGGGAGATGTACAATACGTGAATAAGCACATAAATAAGAAAATTATAGATCGTGATGAGAATGTCAACAAAGTAAGCAGGGCGATGTGAAAAGTAACGTGGGGAGAAGTAGGTGACAGTTCAAATGAGACCTGAGTGATGAGAATGAGCCAGGCATTCTCCATCCAGGGGAAGCACATACCAGCAGAAAGACAAGTAAGTGCACCCTTGAGGCAGGAAGGAGCTTCAGGGAACGTAAAGGAGGCAAGTAGGGGTGGAGTATAGGAAACAAGATGGGGAAATGGTTAAAGATGAAATTGGAGGGGTAGGCAGGAACAATATCATCAAAATTATTCCCAATTTGCTTAGTATTTGCTACAGAACAAATAACAAAATGTTACATGGTTTTAAGATTGAGAATAAGAATTAGAAGGAAAGTAAGGTTTGTATTAATAGTTGCTAACAGTAGCAATCAGTTTTAATTGACAGTGTTTAAACAAAAACACCTGTTTATTGAAGACATTTCCTGGAAAGCAGCAAATCTGGAAGAGCTATGTGGCTATTAAATCTAAAGATCCGTAGTCATTGACCATTCTTTCCCATGTTAGTCACAATGGGCAGGTCTCTGGGCAGTTTGTGAAAACAGCTCCATGGGAAACTGATATAGGAACTTTTCATCCTCTATTCCCAGTTCTGAAAGATTCTCCAGAATTCTGTGAGTACACATATGTAAACTGAGCTAACTCACAGAGTCGCCATTTTAATAGGAGAGGCTGTGTGTAGAGGCTAGGGCTCAGTCAGAAGGAGAATTGCTGTAATTCATTGTGTTCTGCTTGAAATTATGCTCTACTGAAGAAGTTATCGGGACTGCTGATTGAGCTTTGCTTTAGAATATTGGTGTCTTCCACTTCTTGCCCCACCCCTTCCTAATTAGCAGCATGAGGAAAGTGCTAGCCAGAAATTACAGCTTCTGCCTATAATCCTTTATTTATCTCTGTCCTCATGAACTGGGCTAGAAAATCTGGGGGCAGGGAATCCCTGTTTTTCTTTCATGAACTTGGAGCCATTTCTAAGCAGGTACTTCCTACTTTCTTTTCAAAAAAGATGCCTTCCCCAAATAGGTTACTCCCAGTCCAGGAAAAGAGCCACAGATTCCCTTTACAGCCTCATACACTCCTCAACTCCCTTAAATATAAGACTGTTTATTTCCTTGCTACCAAAGGTCTCAGCATTAAATTAACATTTCCAGCGGAGAGAGAAGAAATACATCTAATACCCCACATGTGAGTCATCTACTCCATTTCGTGTCTGTTCTGCAAACATTTCTAAGTCATTTCGTGTCTATTCTACAAACATACCATTTTAAAAATACTGTTTGGCTAAGTCATCTCGTTAGTCCGCTGACCAGTTGTATTTTGTTGTATATCCTTCTTATTTATGAGTTCCCCTGGAGGTCGGAGTGAGTGAGGTGAGATGTGGGTCTAATAAGGATACATAAGGAATTCTGAATTTTAAAGATTTACCTAGGCCATAAATGTGCATATGATAAGTGTAGACTAAAGTGATTTTCATAGCTTCACACACAATCAGACCTCACCTTAGAGAAGTCCACTAGATCCTCTGGGGTTTTATAGCATAGGGAGGAGGGCCCTTGTCCACCCACTGTAATTATGTATGTTTTGTGTGAAGGATGCAGTACATGCTTACACCCATCTAGCACATGATCTAGAGCTTGGAAAGGAACAAATTACAATAGCATTGTGAAAAATAAACTATTATGTTGAAGCTGATGTACAGTGATACATTACTTAATGACAGGTACACACATTCTGAGAAATGCACCATTAGATGATTTCATTGTTGTGTAAACATTGTAGACTGTACTTACTACACAAACCTAGATAGCAGAGCCTACTGCACACCCAGGCCATATGGTGTGGCCTATTGTTCCTAGGCTATAAACCTATACAGCATGTTACTATACTGAAGACTGTAGGCAGTTTTAACACTGTGGTAAATATTCGTGTATCTAAACATAGAAAAGTTACAGTAAGAATACTGTATTCTAATCTTATGGGATCATATTCATATATGCATCATTGACCAAAATGTGATTAGGCAGTGCATGACTGCATTTTATATTTTGACAGCGAATCATGAATAGGACTAGAACCTGTGGGGATGAGGGGTAGCGTGTAAAGTAGCAAAGTTACAGCCTTTCTGGTCTCAGTGTCCTTCATTGTAAAATTATGAGATTGAGTTAAATGATGTTGGATGGCCCTTCCAGCTCTAGAACTTTATGGAAATACAGTCTTGTATAGCATGGGCATGTAGTAGGCTACATCCTCTAGATCTGGGTAAGAACCTAAGGACATTCTGTGATGCTCACATAACAGTGAAAGCACCTGACGATGCAGTTCTCAGAACACATCCCCATCATTAAGTGACACAGGACTACTACACTTAAGCTTCTTGTAAGAATACAATCTCATACCTTCAAACCTATTTAGGGTGAAGTCTGGTTTAAATTTTGCAGACTATTTAGAAAATAAGGAATATTTTGCAAAAACTGCAATTCTTATATTTTGAAACAACACAATAAATGAATAAGTTAGAATGCCATTTAAGTAGCACTTAATATAAAGTCCACTAAGGTGGGTTTAATGAGGTTTAGATTTCTGGATAGGCCTGGAATCATATTTTTGCTTTTAATTTTCTTGATAAACTTTTTTTAAAAGGAAAACTGAACTTCATCCCAACTTTGGATTTTTACAAATTCACAGTTAGAATTATGGTAAATAACTGCAAAATGGCACAGAGAAACTTGAGAGGTACAGTCTTCTCACCTTATGCCATGCTAGATGCTGAAGTTGAACTTGAAGCCTACGCAGGCCACAAGGTGGCACCCTTAGGCCATGTAAATAAAGTGCTGTTGCAACTAGAAAAAATAATTTTAAAGAAATAATTTTAAAGAAAAAATAATTTTAAAGTTATTAAAGAATAACTGTTATGTAATGTTAGATTATAAACTGGAAACCCCCTGAGGAGGAAGTCCCTTGCTAAGAATTTTAAACGTGGTAAAATTACATAGTAGAGAATTACATTCTAAGATTTTAATATCTTAGAATAAAATAAAATATCCAAATAACCACTGTTCCTTTTGTGAACAATTAATTTTGATTTGTCTTAAGCCAATGCCTTTTCTAAAAGTTGAATTGTAACTAAACTTTAATAATGCAAACAAATAATAGTTAATCAATATAAATATTGCCAGAAATATATTAGAAATCCTTGTTTGGTGTTTTTTGATTTCCTGATGGAGAAAGAAAAATCTAGGTGTTTTCTTGTTATCTCAACCAGTAAGCAGTACTTGAGAATAATTAGTCTAAGAATTTAGTCACCTGTGAAATAGAAGACTTTTCCAAAAATATTTTATTGTTATTTTCCCACACTTTACAAAGCTTACTTTGTATGAGATGATTACAAAGAGTGAATTTGGCTTATGTATACTAGACTATTTTCTATAGAGTAAAAGACATTTCCAGGTATTGTTTCTAAAGTTTAAGAAGAAGTTCACTTTGAATGAAATGATTGTAAACAGTTATATGGAATGTGCGCACTAGACTAATGTTCTCCCTTATGTTATGTTTGATGAATTAATTAAACAAAAAATCATATGAAACTTAGTGACTTTTTTTTTTTACACATGAAATGAGTATAATGATAGTATGCATGTACCTTATAGGGTTTCTGTGAGGATTAAGTGAGTTATTACAGGAAAAATACTTAGAACTGTGCCTGCAACATAACTTAATAAATGTAGACTATTGTGTATCTCAACTGTTGCCAAGCAATTATTTGCATAGTAATAGCAGACATAACAAGAAATTTTTTTCCTCTTTTCATTAAGCTTAGTTCCAGTAGAACATCTAGTAAGTAATATCTGACTGAGTTTTAATTATTATATGAACTTAACACAATGAACTGACCTTTTTTTTTGTTTGTTTTTGTACAAACGGGGTCTCACTTGTGGTCCAGGCTAGTCTCAAACTCCCGGGCTCAAGCAATCCTCCCACCTCGGCCTCCCAAACACTGGGATTGTAGGTGTGAGCCACTGCACCTGGCTAGGGGCCTTTCTTTAAGTATCATTCTGTAATTCACATACTTCAAATTAACCTCACCTTTACTGCATTAATAGTTTTAATTATGAAATTATTGATAGCTTTGTATTGAAGACATCACAGAATTAAGAATTTTAGACACAACCATGTTAGATTAAAATGTTGGAAATACCACAAAATATGTGTTTTCTACAAAGTTGGATATAAAATAAAAATGTATCTGTGGTAGATCCACATCTGCCTAAAAGTTGTCCAAAAATTTGAACTTCTGTTATTTTTGAGCCTTGGAAATAAAATTCAGAAGGTTCTGCCTATCGATTTCTTCCTTCTAATGTTCTTCAATAGTACTGGGATATCCTAAAAGGATAGTGTTCTTAGTTCCTTCTTTTATTTTCTTCTTACAGAAAGAGAGTAACCCTTTTCCTTTTTTAAAGAATCCAAGTAAATATTCACATATATTGTCTTTATTTAGGACAGATCACTGAAAGGTTAAAAATTGGGGTCGTAGCCATATGATCAGTGAGAATTTACTTCCTAGGCCCTTCTAATATAATTTTCCAAAAAATAGAGAAATAAGGATCTTAAGTCCAGCCTAGCTGAGGATGAACCATAAACCAGAATCTTAGAAGTTTTACAGTGAGCAAAGAAAGCGTTGCATCAAGATTCACCAGTCAGGGACTGTTTCCACAGCCATACATTAGACAGCTTTCATCTGCATCACAAAATTCTGTTTATTTTTTGATTAGCCAAAAATGTAAATGAATCTATGTAATAGGAAAAATACAGGATAAATTCTTGTTCAGTGTGCTAAGAAATTCAATAAAATTGTGGTACCTTACATAGAATACAGTCATCTCTTAGTATCCATGGGGGATGGGTTTCAGGACCTCATGCAGATACCAAAATTTGCAGATGCTCAAGTCCTTGGTACAGAATGATACAGTATTTGCATATAACCTATGCACATCTTTCCATATACTTTAAATCATCTCTAGGTTACTTACAATACCTAATACAATGTAAATGCTACGTAAGTAGTTGTTACGTTGCATTGTTTAGGGAATAATGACAAGAAAGAAAGTCTGTACGTATGAATACATATTCAGTATAGATTCGGTTTTTCCCCAAATATCTTTGATTCATGGTTGGTTGAATTGTGAATTTGATTCATGGTTGTGTGCAACATGAAGAGTTTCTTCTCTTTTTTCATGTTTATTTTCTAAAAATTCTTACAATGTACTGCAGAACTAGTCATAAGAAAAAAATATTACTTTAAAATCCTGTAACAATGAACTTAATTGAGTGTACATTCAGGAAAGAATTATTGGATTTTCCTATGTCTAGACTTCCAAGAAAATTAATGTACCAGGCATCGCAGTCAGTCAGTATATATAGACAAATGAGACCCATTTCTTGCCTTCTAGAAACATATTCTGGCAGGAATTTTAGGACAATTGTGAACAAGCAAAAAAGTTTTATCTGAACAGTTTTCTTCTGGTTATCTTGACAACTTTCAGCAGCACGTGGCACATTGGAAATATATAAACTAAATGTGAAGCCCCACCCTGCCACTTAAAGCAGTATGGCCCTAGACTCATTAATGTCTGTGAGCCTTGGGAATTAAGATTACTCTGTTAGAGAAATAGTTGCTATTTAAATAGCTGCTGAAGATAAGCACACTGAAGAAATATATTGTTAATGTTTTGGGAAGGATTTAAAATTCTTAAAATTCTTAGTTGCTCACAGCTAAATTTCTTTTCAACATGGCTTTGTTCCTTGCCCAATATCTTTGGATTTTTGCAGAGCTCAGGTTTTAAGAACAGTAATTTTAAAGTACTGGCAGTTAGGATTTAATGACTTCATTGGAAATTTTTGTTTTATGGTTTTCTGAGATTATATTTTAAAACAGCTATATTCTCTTAAAAGGATAAGAATAACCAAGTGATAGAATCTAAATTTGGGGGGTTTCATTTACTGTGTATCATTCATTTTTTCAGTTTTGGTACTTTTCTTTGACATTAGAAAATGGCAAAGGCAATAAGATCTGATCGACTAGCTTTCCAGCTATGCCGTTTTCTCCTTGCATTTTGCTGAAATGTCTGGTGCTTTGATCTCTGACCAAAATTACTGGTGTAGGCATAATGTTGTTAGTCCGTCTGAAGCAAGAACGTGGTACTTAGTCTTGCCTTTCCAAATGGCCTTTCAGAATGAAAAATCAGTCTATTATGTATGCTTGTTGATAGTGGATATAGAACAATTTTTAGTTATTATATCATAAGTGTATATTAATAGAACATATACTCCCCATTAGTCCTTAACCATTAAGAATACTATATCTTAAAGTTTTATAGATTGATCTAATATTGTGGATCCAGAATTTGAGATATAGAAGAAAATTAGGCATGACTTTTCATCAAATCAGTGAATCACAAGCTTCCATCAAAACCTTTTTATTGTTGTTTGGGTTGAGACAAGTGCGCTGGTTGACGTAAGAAGCTCTAGTTGAGATCTAAGTGACTGCATCACCTCAAAGGATGAATGACTCCATCCTCATCAAGTCTCTCAGGCAGTGCCGCAGAGCACAGAGAGGAGTCTTAAATGTCAGGCTGCGTCAGCCCTCTAAAACCTGACCCCCAAAGTTCTGCTTTTAACAACCCCAGCTCATCTGCCTCTGAACCAGTCAGTGGACACTGTTCCTTACGGACACTGTTCCTTGGGAACCAGGGCTCTGGTCAGCAACCAGCATGCTTTCTGGGGCGTGGTTATTCCCCTATTGACTGTTATTGCACTAGACTATGGTTTTTCCTCTGGTTTTCTTGACAACTTTCAGCAGCACATGGCACATTGGAAATATATAAACTAAATATGAAGCCCCACCCTGCCACTTAAAGCAGTATGGTTTAAGGAACCAGTTCTTTTGTTTTTCTTTTCTGAAGGTCTTTACTCCCCACTAGATGTCTCCCCACTAGCAGAAGCTGCTCTGTTACCAGGAGATCAGTGCTCTACGCAGGCTTTCTGTGCTAGCTGCTCTACGGTGCAGGACAGTCTCCACAGAGCTGTGCCTAGCCTGAAAAGGATAATAACTTATTTTTTGAGTGCTCAGTCATACAGCTAGCTAGTAAGTAGCTGAGCTGGGGTTCAAACCCAGGTAATCCAGCTCCATACACATTGCGGGTGGAGTAACCAAGTTCTTTTAACAGCATCTGACAAGAAGAAAATTGTCTCTCTATGGTACACTCCCAAGAGTAGTGTCTTTCGGGAGAGTCAGACTATCACATATCTCTCCCCTCTACTTTTTCCACCTCTAAAAGCAGGCTTCATTATGTTTACTTAGGTTTCACATCCATTCACAGGGGAACAGACTCAGTCCTCAGTGAATCTTGAAAGATTACTGGTTCATTATTCACACTTGTATTAGTGCCTCTAATTCTGTTTGTAGAATGGTTCTTACTAAACACTCCCTTTGGTAAATACCAGTACATCCACCTGTGCCCTTGCAAATGCTTGGTCCTACAAGTTCTTAAATAACCTAATACCCAGACAAATGACTCCAAAGATGATCTTGAATGGGGGTAATAGACACCTTCATGGTCAGCAGTCTTTTAGTCACAGTCTTTAGGCCTTCATAAACTCACTAGTTGCTCTCCTGATTATTATCCCAGAGAAATGAAGATTTACGTTCACATGCAAACAAATGTTTGTAGAAGCTTTAATAATGGCCAAAACCTGGAGTCTGGTGCTTAAGGTCTAATTGAGGTCTTGGAAGTTTTCTTGGCAGGTTTCTAGTAATTTAGTCTAATGAATTTGTTTAATATTAATATGAAATCACACAAATCTGTAATTTGTTCAAGTGTATTTTCTTATGGGCCATTGTCATATCAAAAGAAAATGACAGGCTGGATGCAGTGGCTTACACTTGTAATCTCAGCACTTTGGGAGGCCAAGGTGGGTGGATCAACTGAGGTCAGGAGTTCAAGACCTGCCTAGCCAACATGGCAAAACCTCATCTCTACTAAAAATACAAAAATTAGCTGGGCATGGTGGAACACCTGTAGTTCCATCTATTGGGGAGGCCGAGGCAGGAGAGTCACTTGAACCTGGGAGGTGGAGATTGCAGTGAGCCGAGATCGCACCACAGCACTCCAGCATGGGTGACAGAGTGAGACTCTGTCTCAAAAAAAAAAAAAAAGAAAAAGAAAATAGCAGAAGCATTCTTTCTTGTGGATTTAAGAGAACATTAGGATTATTTAGGGGCATAACCATATGAACTATAATTCTATCTCCAGATGAAAAACAAAATGTATTCTTTTTCTGTAATGTGAACTCTACCACATTCAGAATAACCTACTTACACCATTTTAATTAACACTGAAAATGGAAGCCAAATCGTACATTAGAGACAGACTTAGTCGTTAAAGACTCAGCTGCAGTGGTCAGGACAAGAGAAGAAAATACTAGGCTTTGGGAAAATACAGAATATTTGTCTAAATAAGTCAAATTAAGTGGCTCCATGATATGAAGTGTGTCTAAACTGATACTGTAGTATCACAGAAGTAGGAAATGAGGAGCAGAGGTGTTTTGTGTGTCACCATGTCCTCATGGCATTTACTGACACTGGTCCTCACATACAGTTTGTCAGCCATCGTCATCAGTTCCAGCCTAGCACCGATAGCCCTTATGACACAACCTAACTTACATATTGTAAATGGAGCTTCGTAAAAGACCATTAATCATTTCCCTGTATAAGTTTGTTCACAGGGATTTGACAACGGTGAGCATGGATGACCAGTAAAAAGTTAACCTGTATTTCAACCTAACTGGGAATGTGGGATTTGGACTTGAAAGCATGGTATCTGGCACTCTTCAGGCACACAGTAAATGTTTGTTATATGAACGAATATTGCTGTTTTTGTGGTCCTTACTGCCTGCCCATGACCCTGCTTCCACAGAAGAGTTGAGTGGGCACACAGGGTGCCCTTGTAGTCTCTCTCAGTGCAGAGGGGTGCATCCTGGGTGGAGCAGCACCACAGTTCAGGGGAAGCAGGGTCAGGTGAATGTCAAGAAGGTCACAGATAGATTTGGGCCAGGTTTGCTTTCACACTGAAGAGACAGGGAAGGGAACAGATTTAAAGAGATTTAGGTACCAGCATTCAAGGTAGATGAGAGACATTTTTTCTTAAATGCATTCTTTGTGGTTTAAATGTATGTATTAGCTTTTAAACTTTTATTTTTTTCCTATTATGAATAGTATTTCATTTTTAAAAAATGCTTTTGTGGAATAATCTGAGATGTAGCCTCCATTTATAATGTGAAAAATATGCATTCTGAATTCCAAGTAATGACTGAGTAAATTTTTGGAGCCCAATTTGTTTTTTACTGATGGCACATAATTTGATTCCTATTATTTTATCTTTCTGTCATGCTTTCTTGTTTGTGGGCCACGGAGCAGCTTCTAGTAAGCCCTTCTTTGCTTCCTTTTCACTACTTTGTTTCTTGTCAGGTATTTTTCTGGTCTCACAAGTTGATGCCTCACCTACAGATTTTCTAGAGAATTTCTACAGGCTCAGTAACCTGTCTGCTTTTAATAGAACAGTGAGTTCTTTTTCTCACCATACTTTTATTATAACTGAATTTTCTATTTATTGCAGATCCTTGCCAGCACATTACAAAATATTTTGTTGAACCTTCTTGAGAATTCAGAGAAACTGCTGAGTGACCACTGAACGGAAGATCTAATCTTAAGGCTTACGTGAGTATTTACTACAGTGGACTTCCTCACAAGATGTGAAGCCTTCATTGAACTGCTTTAGGAAAGATTCAGTTCTGTGATGAAGATGAAAAATATCTATCATTGGGCTTATTAAATGTGGAAGTAAGTTTAGCAGTTGCTCAGGGACACAGAGAAACTGACAAAATACACACTTATTTTCACCTAACAAATAGACACAGAGACTTGTATTTCTTGCTGAGCCAACATTCTGAAGAACCCCGGTCTACAAACCACGAGAATTCTTACTGTGTTTGAATCAAAAACACCAAGTAGATATTTAAAATTATCTATTCTTACAAAATTTAACCAAAACACATTATCTTTTGAAAAGCATTTGGTATGTGGCATTTCATTCTTTAAAAGGTTTATGGTAGCTTTTCCTTTTTTATGATTCAATGCTGTGCAAGCTTGTCCACCTGCAGCCCTGAACAGCTTTGAATGCAGCCCAAAACAAATTCATAAGCTTTTAAAAAACTATGAGATTTTTTTTTTGCAGTTTTTTAAAGCTTATAAGCTGTCATTAGTGCAGTTTATGTGTGGCCCAAGATAATTCTTCTTCCAGTGTGACCCAGGGAAGTCAAAAGATTGGACACCCTTGTTGTAAGGGAAAAATATTTAGATTACTATCACAAAAGAATTCTTGACTATTTTGTTGAGTAAATTATTCTCATTGGGTTTTTCTGTTTGTTGATTTGGTTTGGTTTCTTGAGACAGAGTCTAACTCTGACACCCAGGCTGGAATGCAGTGGCTCAATCACAGCTTACCGTTACCTTGACCTCCCAGGCTCAAGTGATCCTCTCACCTCAGCATCCCAAATATGTGGGACCAAAGGTGTGCACCACCATGCCTGGCTAATTTTTAAATTTTTTTTATAGAGACAGGGTCTCACTATGTTGCCCAGGCTAGTTTCAAACTCCTGGGCTTCAAGCTATCCTCCCATCTTGGCCTTCCAAAGTGCAGAAATTACAGGTGTGAGCCACTGTGCCTGGCCAGATTTTTAAAAAGTCATCATACGTATCATAATCTAAAGTTTATTTTGATTTTTTAACCTCTGTAGTTTTTAATCATTAACAGATTATTTTTTTCTTATTTGAAATTATTCTTAACAGCCCCTTCTCATCTTTCATTTTATCTCCAGTGAGTCATTAAGTTTTGCTAATCCTATCTTCTCTATTCCTCTCCAGTATGTCCCCTTCTGCCTGCTACTGCCTTAGGTTGGGTTTTCAATTCTTGCCTACATAGCTGCAATGACCTAATGATTGATCTCCCTGCCTCTGGTCTTTTTCTCTACAATCCAACCCCTCCACATTGCCACCCAAGTAATCTTTCTGAAAGACTAATAAGACCAGACCGTGCCATTTCTTTGACTTAAAATCCTTCACTCCACAGCTTCTGTACAGCAAAAGAAACAATCATTAGAGTGAACAGGCAACCAACAGAATGGGAAAAAATTTTTGCAAACTACCCATCTGACAAAGGGTTAATATCCAGAATCTACAAAGAACTAAAACAGATTTACAAGAAAAAAAAAACAACCCCATTCAAAAGTGGGCGAAGGATATGAACAGACACTTTTCAAAAGAAGATATATATGATGCCAACAATCATATGAAAAAATGCACATCATCACTGGGCATTAGAGAAATGCAAATCAAAACTACATTGAGATACCATCTCACGCCAGTTAAATGGCAATCATTAAAAAATCTGGAGACAACAGATGCTGGAGAGGATGTGGAGAAATGGGAACACTTTTACACTGTTGGTGGGAGTGTAAATTAGTTCAACCATTGTGGTAGACATTGTGGCAATTCCTCAAAGATCTGGAAATAGAAACTCCATTTGACCCAGCAATCCCATCACTGGGTATATATCCAAAGGATTATAAATCATTCTATTATAAAGACACATGCACATGTATGATCATTGCAGCCCTGTGTACAATAGCAAAGACCTGGAACCAACCCAAATGCCCATCAGTGTTAGACTGGACAAGGAAAATGTGGCACATATACATCATGGAATACTATGCAGCCATAAAAAAATGATGAGTTCATGTCCTTTGTAGGGACATGGATGAATCTGGAAACCATCATTCTCAGCAAACTGACACAAGAACAGAAAGCCAAACACCACATGTTCTCACTCATGGGAAGTTGTTGAACAATGAGAACAAATGGACACAGGGAGGAGAGCATCACACACTGGGGTCTGTTGAGGGTGAATAGGGGAGGGACAGCGAGGGTAGGGAGGTTGGGGAGGGATAACATGGGGAGAAATGCCAGATACACGTGACGGGGGGATAGAGGAAGCAAATCACATTGCCATGTATGTACCTATGCAACAATCCTGCATGTTCTGCACATGTACCCCAGAACCTAAAGTGCAATTAAAAAAAAATTTATATATATATATGTATATATATATACACATATATGTGTGTGTGTGTGTGTGTGTGTGTGTGTATGTATGTATATAAAAGGAAAAAATAGAAAAGATTAAAAAAATATCCTTCAATGGGCTGGACTCATTGAAATAATAGTCCTAGCTATTTAGGAGGCTGAAGTGGGAGGATTGCTTGAACCCAGGAGTTTGAGGCTGCAGTGAGCCTGACTGTACCACTGCACTCCAGCCTGGGTGACAGAGCGAGACCCTGTCTCAATTTAAAAAAAAAAATCAGTCAGTGGCTCCTCACTGAAATTCAGGTATAATAAAACTTACTGTGGCGTTGTTAGGAAGATTAAATTAAATTCATTAAGAGCTTCTAGTTGGTACCTGGCTCAGAACAAATCTCAGTATATGCTAATACCCACTCTTTCCACAGAGAGCCCGTGGCAGTCGCAGAGCCCTTGTGTAAGGCAGCCCCAGATTTTGGGACAATGGCTCTGCTGGGAAGCCAAGTGGAAAGGAATAAGGGCAGCAGTCTCACCAAACTCAGCAACCAGGCTTCCCTGAATCCCTTTGAGGTTAGACACAAGAATAGATGGGTCTAGCATCCAATTCCATCAGTGTTTCAGTAGGAAACTCTCCCTGATCAGCTGTACAAGCCAAGTCCTTCCGTGACCAAGCTTTTGTAATTTAAGAATAAAAACACCGTCTCTAGAAAAGCATTGGTCTCTGCCTGTCTGTTTTCTTGTTTGTTTTCTCATCAATTTCCTAGTGGAGTTTCTTTTGACAGGCTTTAACTCTTTCTTAAACGAACTTAGGGGAAGAGAGAGAGACCTAGTTGTATGCACTTCGGTAGAGCAGAATGTCCTGAGAGTTCAGGTGCACCAGTGGGTCCAGGAAGCATCCATGAAAGACAGGTGGGCAAACTGGTGAGCTGGATGAGTCCAAGAGATGCAATTCACATTGGATCTAGTTGGGATTGTGGCTTTGTCCTGACTTGGTATTCCCAGGTAGCCCTACTTTTTTTTCCTCATCTCTCAGTCTTTGGACAATGGGAATTTGGCATAATCACGTATTGAGATAACCACAGAGCACAACAGAATAAGATTAATACTGTAAAAATGAGCATAATCTGAATTGATTTCATATTTCTGATATTTAAATTCAGTTTGTTACTTTTCTTAGCCTTTCTCTCTCTATTAGAACTTAAAATTTATGCTGTAAACATAACATTCTACAGGTCCTTGTTGAGTGTAAGTTCTTTTCATGTAAGTAGTTTTAGTCACTATGTAGAATATCTCAAATACAAGAAAAAGCAAATATATGAAAGATAATTATTTTGTATTAAATAAAAATGTCCACTAGCATCAGCATTTATATTTGGGTAGTTCTTTGATGTTTAAACACCATGTTATCTATGTGTTCTGACAATGTAATACTTAAATCTAAGCTATTATATCTTGCTTAACTTTAAAAATATCTCTTAATCTTTTTACATGGTGAAAAGCAAAATAGAGCTTTATAGTAATTGAATTGGAATTTTAATCCAGCAGATGTGAAGAAAATAAAACATTTTAATGAAAAATAAAATATAATTGATAACTTTGTTGTTGTGTTTCTGTTTGGTAAGGTAATTTATTTATTAGAGGCAGGAGGCCAAAAAGGATGAGAAAATGACTTCTTTGTCTTAATTTCATTTGGCTTCATCGAATCTCACTCACCTATTTCATTACAGGCGTGTTCCATCCACCACATCAGAACAATGTCGTACGTTTTTGTAAATGATTCTTCTCAGACTAACGTGCCCTTGCTACAAGCCTGTATTGATGGGGACTTTAATTATTCCAAGCGTCTTTTGGAAAGTGGCTTTGACCCAAATATTCGTGACAGCAGGGGCAGAACAGGCCTTCACCTTGCAGCAGCTCGAGGGAATGTAGACATCTGCCAGTTACTGCATAAATTCGGTGCCGATCTTCTGGCCACAGATTATCAGGGAAACACAGCTCTTCACCTCTGTGGCCATGTGGATACTATTCAATTTCTGGTTTCCAATGGACTCAAAATTGATATTTGGTAAGTTCTCTGTGGTTTTAGAAGTCTAGTCATTTCTTCCCATGAGTCTCTCAACTGAGGTCTTAGCTCTGGGTCTGTTGATTTTGTTTCCTCATTAATCAATTGAAATGATAAGTTCAGACAGGCATTGAAGACTGTAATCCTGTTAGGCAAGTGAGGGAATGAGGGGCTGACCTCTGGATTTTTGCTGAAGCAGCATATTTTTTTCTATGAAAATAGTGGATAGTTTCTGCAACTAATTAATTATGTAGTGTTATGTCAAGGGAAGAAGAAGAAAAGAACTAACATTTGTTGAAAATCTGTGAGCTGAACTGTTTACTTGTTAGCTCATTTAGTCCTCAGAATGAAGAGCTCTCACCATAGGTGTTATCTTCATTTACAGGTTACATAGTTGAGACAAAAAAAGATTAAACAAAAGATGACAAAGGTCACACAGTTTATAGAGGAATTGTAAAGGTCACAGTTTGTAAGGGACAGAACTGGAATTTGAACCTAGTTCTGCTGACTCTAAAGCTTGTGTGCCTTCTGTCATGTAATGTACCATGTGAGCTTCATAATCTCCCTGGAGTCCAGGATCCTTTTTAGACTGAACAATTTGAGGAAGTCATGGGGCTTTTTGTTTGTTTTAGTGATGCTCTGCTTTTTGAGTGGGAAAGATGTCAGGTCACCTGTAAAACTGAGCTTGACCTTTAAATTGCAGTTACATGCTGCCCTAATTTATTGGTGCCATAATGCCCCTAAATCTGAATAAGACAGTAAATATTTCTCTTGCTGCAGTACAGAATGGGGTAGGAATTGACTGCAGGATCTAATGTGATTGAGTTCTCTCCTATTGTTAGTGCTAAATAGCTGTGAGAACCGAAGCAGCTTATTTGACATTTTTTTCTTAGACTAAAAAAAAAATGTACCCTTCTCATAAAGTATAAATATCAAATAAGAGTGAGTGTAGAACTAGATTTATTCACTGTTTTTGACTATGTGTTCTCTTTTTTCTTTTCCCTGGAAGTAAAACAACAACAACCAAAAAAAAAAAAAACAAGGGTTAATTCAAAATTCAGCTCCACTGGACGTTTGGCTCAGCTCTGGGTTTTACTTTTGAGTTAATTGGGCCCATCCTTTTTTTTTTTTCCTGGTGATTTGTTTATTCTTCATAAACACTTGTTTCTGTAGCACAATTCAGAAAATAAATAGAGGCAGACGGCTCTAACTTCCACCACAACCTGCTGCTGAGGAGACATTCAGTGTGAGGATAGGGGCTGTAGGTGGGGGATGTGTTTGGGTAACAGGGTAACAGCCTCTGTGATGAACTGTGCAGAGATCCCAGCCTGATGGTCAAGGCCCACGTGGAAGAGTTGCAGTGAGCCAAATGCCCCTTTAGTTTCCCTCGGCCCTAGGGTAGGTCCTAATCAGGCCCATCCTTTCTTCATTGAGATCTACACAGATGGGTAGTAACAATGGAACTGACAATGTGGTATAACTGCTGTGATGACTTCTTACTTTTTTTTATTTTTGTGAACTTTTTTTAGCAATCATCAAGGTGCTACCCCTTTAGTTCTGGCAAAGCGCAGAGGAGTAAATAAAGATGTCATCCGATTGCTGGAATCTTTGGAAGAACAGGAGGTAAAAGGATTTAACAGAGGAACTCACTCGAAACTGGAGACCATGCAGACAGCTGAGAGTGAAAGGTACTTGAGACACAATTGTTTTTTAAGTGACCAAGTCTCACTGTATTAATCATGCTGGCCTCGAACTCCTGGGATCAAGCATTTCTCCTGCCTCAGCCTCCTGAGTATCTCGGACTATAGGCCCATGCAGCCATGCCCAGCAAGATATTAATATAATTTTTTTAAGGGAAAGTCACTTTAAGTACCCGGATCTTTTGTGGTAACTTTGTGAGCTTTAATATTCATTTGCTTTTAAGTGCAACTTGAACTTTATATAGGACCTTATGGCTGCAGATTACAGTTGAGAAGCTATTAACAGAAAGTACTACCTGTCACGTGCATATAATGTTCTGTTGGCCACCTGCTGTATTGACAGTACAAAGGAGAAGTAGTAGTTAACAGCTGAATCTGAGGGAAGGAAGCTGGAGTTTGAGGATTTTAAGTACAGATCACACAAAGAATGGAATTTCAAAAAAAAAAAAGAGAGAAGTATAAATAAAGCCAAGAAGTTGGGCAATTTTAGAAAAGACCAAAAGATAGTTTCAAGGGTAGGGAAGTGGAGTGCCGAGAAACAAGAAAGAGGAGAGGGAAAGTAAGATAGTATTTAACACATGCATAGTTCAGTAAGTGAAAGTGAAAGTGACTTTCATATGAGTTGGAGCTAATGAAATTTGGACTCCTGTAAGTAATTTAAGCTAAGATGTGGTGACTGACAGGGTCTTGAATAGGTCATCATTTCTCATTTAGAAGCAATGGAGAACAAGGTTCAGGGAGCGCTGAAAAGATGGCAAACCATCTTTTCTCCTGGCATCACTGGGCTCAATAGGTAAAGTTAATAGGCCATACCTAGTTCTAGTAGCATGTAGTCTGGTGACCACCATGCAGTTTCAGCCTTCCAAATTATAGAAGTGAAGGAAGAAGGATGCTGAGCTTCCATACATTCTTGGTATTCCAACATTCTTGGTAGGTTGTAAATAGAACAAACAAGGGCCCACATCAGCCGTTTACCTAGTAACTGATGGACTAAGACTTGGATTTAGAATCACACAGTCCATTTAGACCCCTGGGATCATTGTTTCTGTGAGTTCTAAATGAAATCCTCTCTATTTTTCGTAGCTCACCCTTCATTTGATTCCTTTGTACCCATGGTTGCTTTCCTCCTTTCGTGTGGAAATGTTAATGTTCTTTGGGGACCATTAATTCCACTCTTGAGCTTAGGTCTGTTTTGTTTAGATACTTTCAAGCACTTAATACAGTCCTAAAGAAATCCAAGAGCTTTTCTTCTGGAACAGTGCATACTCCTCATGAGTGATCACTGAAAACTGACAGATAAACAAGAAGTCAGAGATTTATTGACAAGCCCTTTTTTTCTCTCCTGTGTACTCTGGATTGACAGAATGGCATAAGCACTTTACTGAGTTAACTATAATTTGCTAAAGATTTGTTCCTCCAAAATAACTTGAAATTTATTTTTATCTTTTTAAAAATAATATTAAATTACTTTAAGCTTCTTTACCATGAAAAACAACCAAGAATGTATTTTAGGGCCTTTATTTTGTTAATAGCCAGTTTCTTGGCACCTCTTTAGCAGAAATATACTTTTAGCATTAGTTTGCCTCAGTTGTGATTACTTACTAAGAAGTGATTGATGAACAGATTGATGAACAGTGGTTGAAGAACTGGATGAACAGATGAAGTATGCCTGCTTCCTTCACATACCTGCCATTTCACTGCAGCATGAGAATTTGTATTCATTATAACACTGTATAAAGCTCGTTTTTCAAAAGTTGAGTTATTAACATTTGTATTACCTAGTTTTCCTGTCTTACTGCTACCCCTCAGTGTCATGGCAGAAATGCAGTGGTTGAAGCTTACATTAGAAAGTTGAAAGGTAATGTCATTAAGAAAATGCAAATAGGGCCGCAGTGAACTGCTACTTCACACCCACTAGGATAGCTGCAATTAAAAAGACAGAATAACAAGTGTTATTGAGGATGTGGCGAAGTTGGAACACTCATACACTGCTGATGGGAATAGAAAGTAGAGCAGCTTCTTTTGAAAAGTCTGGCAATCCTTCAAAAAGTTACACATAGAGTTACCATCTGACCAGCAGTGCCACTTCTAGGAATATACCAAAGAAAATTGAAACATGTCCACACAAAAACTTATATACGAATGTTCATAGCAGCATTATTTGTAATAGCCAAAACGTGGATACCACCCAAATATCCATTAGCTGATGAAGGAATAAACATCATTTGTTTATCCAATGGAATATCATAAATATTATTATTTTGTACTGATACATGCCACAGTGTGGATAAATTTTGAAAACATGCTACATGGGAGAAGCCAGGCACAAAAGGCCATATATTATGTGATTCTGATTATGTGAAATGTCCAGAATAAGCAAATCTGTAGAGACAGGAAGTAGATTAGAAAGTGGACTAGGAGCTGGGAGAAGGGGCAATGCGAGTGACTGCTAACAGGTACATAGTTTCTTACAGAGGTGCTGAAAGTGGACTAGAAATAGAAGAGATGGTGGTACAATTTTGGGCATATATGAAAAGCCACTGATTTGTACAGTTTCAAAAGGTAAATGTTATGGAATGTGAATTATATCTCAACAAAAGTAGAGGAAAAGATTTAAAGACATTGGCTAGTATATGGCATTATGGCATAATTGTGTAATGGCCTTTTCTAGAGTAGAAGATAAAGCAAAGTTTTAAATGTATTTACTGTATTTTCCATGTCTCTTAGGATTCCCTGAGACATAGCACAGCTTCTACAGGCCTTATACGGAACTATAAATCAAGTTAATGAAAAATATTTCCCCACTCCTCCATATAAACTCTAATTCCTTTTTAGTTTGTAGGTATGAGATAACAAAAACAGTATAGATATCACGTTTTTTTAAAAAAAGATACACACACAAACACACCCCTTAAAGACAGTGTAGATACCGCGTTTTTTAAAAAGATTATATACATACTCCATTATGTGAGAATCAGATATTCCCTGGACAACAGAAAGCATTTCATTGGATAAAGTCTCTATAGAAAATTCTGAGTAGCAGAGCTTCATGAGCTCTGAAGAGCAATGAGACAATGTTCATTGAATTTTCCTTTTATACCTAACCTGTTTGAGTATAAGGGCATGTCAACTCATATTCAATAAATTTTAGATACATCAAACTAAGCCTCTCCAGAACTTTATCTGTTTATGGTTTTACTCTTTTAGGCCTTCTCAAAGTTCTAATCTTATTTTTAACCTTGCTCTCAAGTTTTCTGAAATTATTGTTGTAGATTCCCACTGAAAACATCATCTCTTATTCAGAGAATAAACATCTTTTAATTATTTCAAAAAAAAAGTATTTGGGTGTCAAGCAGACTGGCCCATTAGGCAGTCAGCCCCCCATGATTAGAGAAGACCTCTAATGCTGGTAAAGCCTGAAGGACCTTTGTTTGATGGTGTCAAGAAGTAAAATAAAGTTGTAGGTTAAAAAAAAATGCCAGTTTGGCATGTGCTTACTCATAGTTCGTAGTGAATGCAACTCTGAGACATTGTTTTATGCTGTGTTCATTGTTCTGTCCTCAGATGGTTAGAAGGATATGAAGGGAAGGGATTTAGGAAGGATAGTCATGACCTTGGATAACCAGTAGCTAGTTGATTCCTGTGATCATGGTGATTATAGCTTTAATCTAAATGATACCCTCTTATTGGGCCTGTATGTTGTGATATAACCATGGGTGTTCTTCCCTTAGTGCTTCCAAGTACAAAGTCAGATGCAGTTTCTCTCTGGTGGTTATATTTCTCACGATAAAGTTCTGAAAACCAGAATCAGTGTTTTTATGGTATTTGTACTACCTTATTTCCAACTGGATTAGCCTTTATGCAGAAGAGAAATGAACATATTCTGTCTTATTGTACAAGATAGACTAAAACCAGTAGGAAGAAACCATTAAGAATTCCTAATGACTAGGCCAGCTGTGGTGGCTCATGCATGTAATCCCAGCACTTTGGGAGGTCAAGGCAGTGGATCACCTAAGCTCAGGAGTTCAAGGCCAGACTGGGCAATATGGTGAAACCCTGTCTCTACCAAAAATACACAAATTAGCCAGCCATGGTGGTGTGCACCTGTAATTCCAGCTACTTGGGGGGCTGAGGCAGGAGGATTGCTTGAGCTGGGGAGGTGGAGATTGCAGTGAGCTGAGATCACATCACCACTGCACTTCAGCCTGGGCGGCAGAGTGAGACTCTATCTCCAAAAAAAAAAAAAAAAAAAATTCCTGATGACTAGACAAGACCACATGTACAACAGGCTGAGGAGTAAGCTTCCATTATTGGAGAATTACATTTAAAGAGGAATTCCTTCATTGGTCAGATTATTAAACTAAATTAATAAAAATTCCCTTTTAACCTTAAGATTCACATACTATATATAAGTGACTTTTTAGATTTACTCATCATTCCCTCACCCCGCCTCAAACTGACATTTATTTTCTCGGTGTTCTAAGGCCTAGTAGTCTGAGATCGAGATGTCACAGAGTTGGTTTCTTCTAAGGCGTCTCTGCTTGATTTGTAGATGACTGTCCTCTTCAGGTGTCATCACCTACATGTCTGCTAACACATTCTTAAATTATGAGTCTGCACTTTGAATCTTCTAAATTTAACATAACAAGAATGTGTTGTGATTTAATATCTTGATGGAAACAACTCATTTAACCTATTTCAAGACTTCTGCTCAGGACATCTTTTTTAAAAAATAGAGAGATGGGGTCTTGCTATATTTTCCATCGCGGTCCCGAACTCCTGGGCTCAAGTGATCCTCCCTCCTTGCCCAAAAGTGCTGGGGTTACAGGCATGAGACACCATGCCCAGCCAGGGCCTTTTTGATAGAATTTTTACCCTGACTTTGCTAAATTCTAAACCAAGTGAAACATATTCATTACCATTTAACAATTTACAGTTTAGGATATATTGTTCAGATACATAAGCATGTAAGACTTTACACTTTTGTACGTGTTGTAAGTTTGGTCTTTTCTAAATAATAGCCCTATAGTTTTATGTTTTTGGAATTGCTGTGTTTTTTTTTTAATGCTCTTTTTGCTCTTTCTTCTTCCCACAGTGCCATGGAAAGCCATTCACTTCTCAATCCCAACCTGCAGCAAGGTGAAGGAGTCCTTTCCAGCTTCCGAACTACGTGGCAGGAGTTTGTGGAGGATCTGGGCTTCTGGAGGGTGTTGCTCTTGATCTTCGTCATTGCTTTGCTGTCTCTTGGCATTGCCTATTATGTGAGTGGGGTGCTACCCTTCGTGGAAAACCAGCCTGAACTGGTGCATTAAAGGAGCTCATGGAAGATGAGGCAATTAATTGCCTGTTTCCTGGCTTCCCATATTTGTTCTTAGTTTCTCAGAATTTTTCTTAGTGCAAAGCAGTGAGGGCGGTACATGTTTCTTTTTGCATTTTTAATTATTGAAATTGTTTGAGATAACGATGTGTTCATTTGAACTAACTACATACTATGATCAAGTGTATTGCATCCTAATGCTACCTCTGACTCAACCTGACCTTGTAGGAAAACCTACACATAGCCTTGTTTGATAAAAACGCAGAAATGGCTGGAGAATGGAAGATAAAGGAAGAGACTAGGAAGTCCTTACTATCTAAACCTTATCCTAATATAGGACCAACTGAAGTATTCAGAAAGATGATTAGTTTTTGTTGGTGGTTTTGTTTTTATTTATTTTTGCAAAAGCCCCTTTTTCTTTACTTTCTCTAGGGAAAAGAGAGATCTTAAAACTTGAAGTACTTTTTTCAGATCTTGTATAGCAAATTAGTATTGTTAGGATCTATTCAGTTTTAGTATTTTCAAATCTTGTCACAAACCAAACAGAACTTTTGAAAATGAGCCATATTTTGTTCAAAACTGATTGATTTGATCTTATATTTATTTGTTTTTAGGATGATTTTTGATTTTTTTGTAAACTGCTTTGCTTGTTAATATCTGTGAAAAATAAATGAGTTCATTTTGTTCACTTTCCAATTTTCCCTAGTATCCTATTCATCAGAGATAACCGTTAGTCAGAATTATAGTCAGAAAATTCTTTTTCTACGAATCGTTAGCAGGGAAAAATAATTCTGATATTTAACTGTCATAATTCTGTAGTGCTATTATAGTGAAAAACTCAGTTCCATAAGCTACCTGTGTTGTCACAGTTTTGTCATAGTTCATAATTACTTCATGTGCAATCCTATTTAGAGGCTCTGTTAGACTTTTAACAATCCCATCCATATCTATAATTTTCTGATGGCAAGTATGGATGGAGCATTTCTGAGTTAACAGTGCTGAACAGTATTGTACTGGGTGTCATAAACTCTTTATGAATGGTAATATTATATAAATTGAAATCTGGCCCCCAAACTGTATTGCAGCTTTCGGAAGTATGTTTGAAGGCCTCTTTTGTTAATGATTCTGTGATGTATTAATTATATTTTTGAGTTATTAAAAAAGAATATGAAGGCGTGATAATTATTCATTGGGTAAAGTCAGGAAATTGTAGTGAAAGAACTAATGGTTTTGTTTTTTGGAATAAAGGCACCTAAGCTATTGCTAATTGAATTGCTGCTAGAATTAGAAATTATGCTTTAGAATAGAATTGGTATTTCTGTGATTCTTTTTGCTTCTTGATATTTTCTTTTGTATCTATATATCTACTATTGAGGCTCACTCTTTCATGTGGCTTTATCCTCTCTAATAGCTGTTGTAAAATGCCTGAATAACTGGCTGCTTCAGGATCAGCTTTTAGGTTAGATATATAAACAAAATAAATCATAGTTTGTGTACATACAGCAAAAAACAGTTGGCTGTAGAATGGAGAACACTACAATTCAAATTTGAAGTATATTCAGAAGAAAAATTTGGAATTAACTTTACATTTGTTTGTAAATCTGTTTATGCAAAATTGGTCAAAATGTAAGTATGTAGCATTTTTAAAAATTAATGCTTCCTTTTATGTGCTGGTTTCTTTGTATTCTGTTCTCTGCATTCATCATTCAGTAATACCACTAATAAATGTATTTATAAATCCCTTAATCACAATTTGTTTTTTTGGTTTTTTTTTTTTTTTTAGTGTATCATAGTTTTTCTTTTAATTTGGGGATTTTGTAATGGATTGTAATTAGCTGCTTTTTAAACACAGCTTTTTTTTTTTTTAATATATATACTTTTTATTGCATTTTAGGTTTGGGGGTACATGTGAAGAACATGCAAGATTGTTACATAGGTACACACATGGCAGTGTGATTTGCTGCCTTCCTCCCCATCACCTGTATCTGTTATTTCTCCCCATGCTATCCCTCCCCAACTCCCCACCCCCTGCTGTCCCTCCCCTTTTACCCCCAACAGACCCCAGTGTGAGATGCTCCCCTCCCTGTGTCCATTTCAAACCTCATGTAATAGGTGTATTGAGTTTCATATATGTTTGTCTTATAAATACTCTGAAATTAATTCAAGTGAATTGCTTGTAGATTTAAGGGTGGTGATAACTACCACAATTAAGCCCCTCCCAATTATGCAAGTTATTAGCATGCCTCACCTCATTTTACCACATGTCCCCGGTTTATAAGATGAGAAAAGTAACACAGGGAAGGTTAAGTAACTTGTCTAAGGTCAAACAGCTAGGACCTGGTGGAAGAAGGATTCCAGATCGAGGATTCAGCCCCAGTTACGCTTGCTCTTTCCTCCTGCCCTGCTGTCTGTCGTGAATCTGGAAATGGAACCATGTTTATCCAGAACCTCACCTGATACCATTTCAGCAGGACATTACTAAATTTTCCACTCTTGGTCCTATATACTTACTTTTTTTCCTCTTTTAACACATCTTCCCAGTGATAGAAGCCTTAATATTCAAACCCCAACCCTGGCTTGTTCAGAAAGTCTTCCATAGTTAACCGTATCTGACTGCTCCTTCTCAACCCCTCCTTTCCCCACCACTTACTATACTCAGTTTTATTACTTGTATTTTTGCATTCCTTGATCTGTTTCTCTGTAAACATGATTTTCTTTCTAACTTGTTTATTGTAAGCTTCATGAGAGCAGGGACTTAGTCTATTTTTATAACCTCATCTGTCCACAGAGCATCCTGTAGAGTTCTTTGTACACAAATGCTAATAGCATTACTCTTTTACCTGGAGCTCAATTTTTTCTTTTCAAGTTGAATAGCTCTCCTCCTTTTATGCCTCCCCCACGACAAGCTGCAGGTGTGAGCTGTGCTTGGTCCTCCCACAGTGTGCCTGTGGCTCGATGGACGAACTATACAGGCTGGCAGTGTGGAGCCCCTCACCTGCAGAGCATGCAGGCTTCTGATATGCAGTACTTGCCACAGGTTTACCACTTGGTATAGAAGCCCGGGAACAATATTCACTGCCACTGCTGCTGTTTTGGTTTTGATGTTTTTATTTCAAAACCACGCCTCAGTCTTGGACTTGTGAAATTGTTTCTGCATGTATCAAAGTGCTTTCAGCTGCAAGAACCAAAACCCAAATTCAAAACAGCTTAACCCATAGGAAATGTATTTTTTTATGTAACTGGACATCCAGTTTATGTAACTGCAAGTCCAGTTACATAAATCCCATTTACATAAAGAGGTAGGGTAACCCCAAGGGTGACATCATCCAGAATCCTTAGCTCAGTTCCCTTGTGCTCTTGGCTTGCCCTCTTTGTTGGCTGCTTCCTCCAGCTGGTTCTGCAGTGACTACAGAATTTTTAAGCATCACATCCATTTATAACCACATAGAGAAGAGACCGTCTTTCCTGTGACTCCCTCGTAGGGAACTGTGATGCAAACTTAAACTGTTTCACTGGCTGACATCGTATCACGTACCCCATTCTCAAACCAGCCAGTACCCTACACAGGTTGACTTAGGCCTGGATTGATGAACCAGTCCTTCACAGGGATGGGGTTGGTAGAATTCGTATGTTGGGCTAGGACTAATGGTTTTTAGAAGTAATTGGAGCCATTCCTGGCAAACAGTGGACAGGGACCATAGATCTTTTACATCACATCGTACATGGGACAGTTTAGCCTAACAAAAGATTGTTCTACATCCCACATGATTATTGAATGTTCTGCTGGACATTCATGTGTTTGAAAAACTATTTCAGATATCTGAACCTAAAACCAAACTCCATTTTACATTTTAAAACAAAGTATTTGTTGGTATAGTTTTAATGTATCATGAATTTTCCAAGAATACAGCCACCAGATAATTAAGGGAAGATTCAACTTCATTTTGTTCAAAGCTTTCCAAAAATCTTGTTATTGACAGCAGTGCTACTTACAATTAAGTCACCAATATCATTCTATCACAGATATTAATTGGTTGTTTCTTCTAGTGTAGTTGTACCTGAGCATTTACATACTGAAATACACATTTTATTATAAATTTCTTTCCCTTTATTTTGTGTTTCTATTCCATGATTTATGTGAAATCACTTTATTGATTTTGGCAGTTGTTAACTCCTGCTTATCTGGGACCCATTCTGTAGCTTAGCTTATTTAATCTTTTTTTTTTTAAAAAACAGTCTTGCTCTTTCACCCAGGCTGCAGTGCCATGGTGCTGTCTAGGCTCACTGCAACCTCTGCCTTCCAAGTTCAAGCTATTCTGCTGGGATTGCAGGTTTGCACCACCATGCCTGGCTAATTTTTGTATTTTTAGTAGAGATGGGGTTTTGTCATGCTGGCCAGGCTGGTCTTAAACTTCTGACTTCAAGTGATCCACCTGCCTGAGCCTCCCAGGGTGTTGGGATGACAGGCGTGAGCCACTGCGCCCAGCCTTATTTAGTCATCTTGATGTACCTTTTCCAAATAGTTTATCTTGGAGTGAACACCAGGAAGTAGCTTTCCCAAAGTTAATAGAACATTCAGGAAAAATGAGGCCAGTATCTGTTTAAACACCTTTAAAATTGTTCAGGCCGAAGCAATTCCGCTGTGCTACATAAAGTAGAACTTTGGGATTAGGTTCATTCCTTTGTGCTCCAAGTAGATTCAGAACAATTTTCTTTCTTTCTTTTTTTTTTTTTTTTTTTTTTTTTTTTGAGACGGAGTCTTGCTCTGTTACCAAGCTGGAGCGTAGTGGTACAATCTTGGCTTACTGCAACTTCCGCCTCCTGGATTTAAGCAATTCCCCTGCCTCAGCCTCCTGAGTAGCTGGGACTACAGGCGCACACCACCATGCCCGGCTAATTTTTTATAGTTTAGTAGAGATGGGGTTTCACCACGTTGGCCAGTATGATGTCTGTCTTCTGACCTCATGATCCACCCACCTTGGCCTTCCAAAGTGCTGGGATTACAGGCTCGAGCCACTGTGCCTGGCCGATTCAAAACAATTTTCTCGGGGGCGGGTGGATCTTGACTTTGGCTCCCCTCAGAGCACACATAGGCTGGCATTCTGTTCAGCTGCTCGTCCTAGACTTTGCACAGCACAGCCAGGAACATAGCCCTCAGCATTCCCTTGGGGACAAAGGAAGGTTTGGCTACATTCCTTAGATGCAAGGACTACAATCTGGAGTTCCTCGTTACCCAACACACATTAAAAGCTTCGCTGATAACAGAGAATATTGCTTGGAGGATGCTTTAGAGCAGCACTGTGTATTCATTCTTGGCAATGTTGAAGATTTTCTGTATAGCTGTCCAGTGCAGTAGCCACTTGCCACCTGAGGCTGTTTAAATTCCATTAGAAATTCATTTCCTCATTATTTTAGCCACATTTCTAATACTCTTGGACAGCACAGATAAAGATTTCCATTTTTACAGAAAGTTCTTTTGGACCACACTGTTGTAGAATCTGCCTGGAGTTCAGGTCAGTGGAGAGCTGGGTACTTGAACTGTGCTAATGGCAGTGCCCAGCCCAGTTGCTTTTACTGAGCTCTCCATGATTAAGTGGTAACACTATACTTATTAACTCAATCTTCACAAATGCTATTATTGTCCCCACCTCACAGTTAGAGAAACTAAGGCACCTGAGGTAGGTCTGAATAGCATGCCCAAGGTTGCATGGCTAGTAAGTGGCAGAGCGGGGATTCGAACACAGGTAACAGGACTGTGGTGTCTTGTCATCATTATGCTGTGATGCCTGTCTACTTAGTTGTGATGCCGTTGTCTTGAAGTGAAAGTTGTCTTCTACCCTGTGGACTGAACCATTGGATGTACTCCAGGGAAAGCTACTGAGGATGCCATTGGCACCATTCTTTATGAAGACCCCTGATACAGAACTTTTGCTTCTTACCGCAAACAGCTGGATTTCTGCTGAGCAGTTACTTTGCTTTCATTTTATGTTCTCTAGAAATTGCGTAATTGATCAGGTAGAATTCATCTTTCACCCTAGATGCTGGGAAGCTTAATGCCAAATTTGAGTTTCACCACAAGCAACTGTAATGTAGATCATTATGATGATTTACTAGAACCTCATTCTTATTGATTTTAATCCTCATCTTTTGTTTTGTTTTCTTGTTCTAAATGTTCACTTCAGCCTACTTAAGTTGTTTTCAGATTATGTTGGGGGGTGGATAGTTAGACAGCTATTAGTATGAATTGATAGAACTACCACAAAATTACTTTTTGATTTCTGAAACATAACAGCAGAAAATGTATTGGCCTTTTGCAATTTGAAACAATACTTTATTGCCTCATATTCAAAATGCAATCATGGTTTCTAGCATACCTGGAAATGTCAGTGTACCTTGTTTGTGTCTTTATGTGTTCCAAAACAGGATTTACGTTGGGCTGAATAAGCAGATACTATTCTAAACTATGGAAATGAAATGACCTAAGTTCTATTCTAGCATTCTGATGACTCATTTGAATGAAGCCTGAAAAGTGAACATTAGCAAGTTACTGGAATCAGAGAATTTTAGAGATGGGGAAGTCATCGGGAGTGAAAAGGGATGGGGAGACCAAGGGGAATGGAATGACTATGGTCCCATTCTTAGGAAAGGAGCAGAACCATTATTTGAATCCACATATAGTCTGTTGCTCTTCCCTCTTCCATACTGCCCCTCCCTCACATGCTGCCATCGCCAGCCCCCACCTCACTGTGCCATTCTAAATATTACTTAAAATGACAAGAGTCTGGTGTGAAATACCTAAAGATAGAGTGTCTCACTGTTGTGTTCCGTGTACTTTCATAGGTAAGCCAAATATGGACTGATCTTTTCATCAAGCTGATGGTCATAGCTGAGGATGTGGATTTCTATAACTTCGTCTCTATTTTTGTGTGTCAACAGGAGACTCTAAACTTAACTTCTCTTGATAAACACTTTTCTTCTGAGAAATATTGCCACTTCTCAAACAAAAATCCATTTCAATTAATGCACTTCCTCTGTAAAGCACCTTGCACCATGGAAATGCTGTGAGCAAGCTGAGCAGCAGGCTCCAGGGTTTCAAGAGCAGCCATGATGTTACCACATTTTGCCCTGGCTAGTCACATTACCTTTCTTAACATAAAAGCCATTATTTCATCAGACTCATTGTCTGCTGCATGCTTTTGATTCAAGTTAGGAGATCAATGGTTGCAGGAACGTTTGTCAGCTTAAGCCCTGAGATTATAAAATGCCTTTTTTGATGGCATTAGAAAACAAACAAAACAAAACAAACATCTACTGCCTGGTTCTCCAGTGTGCCAGAAATATCTTCAAGGTGTTAAGCTCTTCAGTATGTTTTCCTATTTATCCTTTTCCACATATTTAGAAGCATCTCTGAAAAGCCAGTGAAATATGTGTCAAGATGGGGTAATAGGGCTGGGCATGGTGGCTCATGCCTGTAATCTCAGCAGTTTGGGAGGCTAACATGGTTGGATCCTTGAGGTCAGAACTTTGAGAACAGCCTGACCAATATGGCAAAACCCCCATCTCTACTAAAATACAAAAGCCGGGTGTGGTGGCATGTGTCTGTAGTCCCAGCTACTCAGGAGGCTGAGGCATGAGAATGACTTGAGCCCTGGAGGCGGAGGTTGCAGTGAGACGAGATCACGTCTCAAAAATGTAGGAGGAGGAGGAAGGAGAGGAGGAGAGAGGAGGAGGAAGGAGAGGAGGAGAGAGGAGGAGGGAGGAGGAGGAGGAGTAGAAAGAGAAAAAATCCACACTCAGGATAAAAGCACTGGGTCTGCTTAGGAATCATTTTTTTTGGGGGGATGTTCAATAGATTCTTCTTCCTTTCTTTCCCATAAAGCTTTATTAATGTTCTGTTGTTTTTAACTTGGGTTATTTTTTCATGTCTGAATTACTTTAAGAATCAATTTAAACATAAGCTCTGACCTAGGGAAATTTCAGCTTGAAATACACATAGTAAATCTCCTGATTTTTTTTTAAATAGATAAATATTTGCTGGAATCATTACAAATTAATGTTTGCATATATTGTTTTACAGATAGATACATCTTGGCAAATTTCAATGGTTTTCTTCTTTTTCACAGTATCCCTTTAAGTACATTTAAAATTTTGTGGTATGCAACATCAGCTTTACGGAATGCTTTTGTGTTTTTATGTGTCCCTAGGCCAAGTTACTTTTTAGAGGTTTAAGAATAATTGCTACCCCAATTCTCTTGCATCTTCACATCATAAACTGCAAATAAGAAATGTTGTATTGAAGAATTAGTTATGTCTGCCCGTGATTGAGCTATGAGAAGGTTATTCTCTGCCACAATAAAAGTTACTCCTTTTCTTTGGGGATTAATTTCTAAATTTGAAAACTCTGGGTCAGGGTTGTGTGGACTGTTTCACCGAAATTTCAGCCCATAAGAAATAAAAATAGTTTTTGAAGTAGTTTCTAGGTCACTGGCACAGAAAACTGGCAAAAAGCTGTAACTTACTTTGGATAGTCCTAGTTAGTACAATTCCGCCAGCACAGTCTGTTCTTTTAGACTGTGATTCAAGTTTAGGAGAAAATAAAATTTAGAGATCCCCAAATGTTACCCTAACCCCTAAAGTGCTTTTGCATTCTTACTCTATAACTTAAGTTTAGGTAATTCTCTTTGTAGATCCCCTGGTTTGGGGGAAAGGCAGGCATATTTCATCAGCTATCAGTTCTTTATTTTATTGAACAATCCACATTTATTTGTTATTTTAGGTAAGTTCCAATTTTGGATCAGACAGTGGAGGCTGTGGTTATTCAAGAAAACATGTAGACTTGGAGCCAACAAATCCCAGCTTAATATGAACTGACCTTGGTCAAATACATTTTCTGAATCTGTTTTCATGTTTAAAACAAATAACAGCAACCTCACAGATCTATCATGATTAATAAAAATAATAACTTTTATTTAAGTGCTGTATGTGTACCAGGCCCTACAGGATTGATACTGTTATTATCCCCATAAAAAAAGGTGAGGCTTAAAAAAAGTTAAGTATGTTTCCTAAAGTCAGGGAGTAGAGTCATTTTTGAAAGCAGACGCTGTCTAAGTCACTCTAGTGATTTTGTGCTCAACTATTACGCCATCCTGGTGCTTCTTTGAAAGGAGACCCACATCTGAAAGGCCCTGGTACTCTGTAGGGACTCGATGTATGTTATGTGTGTTTTATTGACTACAGTTTTTTATGCTAAACTCATCCCTATACTATCTCAAAATTTCTGATATGCTGAGGAAGTATTAACTATCCATTACAAATCCTGTTCGTGGTTTTTCATAGCAATGGCCTTATAAGAGCCCATAGAACCTTCCAGGCAGCATCGTCTCAGGAACTCTAGCAGTCCCATCTCAATAGAGCCTCAGTAGAGCCCAGAGACCTCTCCAGTGATGACAGAAGGAAAATGCCCAGGCCTCTAACCCCTGGACCGACCAATCTTAGGTTTATATTGAACAGGGAAGTGTATCGTTTTTAAGGAATCATGGAATTTTACAATGCCCAATGCACATCCTGTGAGACTCAAGAGGATGATTTTGATTGAGTTCCATGAGAAAAATTCAGATATTGGTAGTCACTATTGCAAAATTCTTTCAAAAGGTGTTCCTCTAATAGAACTCCTCTCAGAGCTCAGAGTCAGTGAGAATTATGGAAGCTTATATTTTCTTTCTGGGTTTAGGAAGCATGAAACTGTTCTCTCATGGTTTTTGTTCTCTCAGGACTATGCAGACACTGTAAGACCTCAGAACTGTTGTGACATCATCCTGCCTAATTACAAAAATTGTTTTAATGGCTGAGCTCAGAAATCCATTAAACTTTTTATGATCTTCAAAAAATATGTGTTGGTCACAAGAAACAGGAATGCACTATGTCCTCAATGAACGACTTCAGCCATTGTCCGGTCATCATTCTGGAATTCTCATTCTGGGAAGTGCCAGTCCCTGTCCTCAGTGGAAAGAGCTCTGAACTATCTTATTTCTCCTTGACAAACTATACTTTTTCAAGGCCTGCCGGCCCTAGCCTTGAGCTACAGGTGGAAGAGAAGCTTGAAGGAAAGCAGCCGCCTTGCTTTCTGCACCTGGCTCAGAGAACGCTATAAATAGCAGGGTCCTGGAGCTCCCCACCCCTGAGATGATGATGCTATTCTACAGACCAAACACTTGCCCCTGCTCAGAATGCACTTCTATTCAATAAACAGGCTCATTCGCACTATAAAGAAGTTATTCCAATTCCAGAATTATGTGGCAGAGCTTCTTTTCCCCCTTTCTCCTACTGAATGCAGTTCTTTATTGTCTTTTTGTTTGTTTGTTTAAGATGGAGTCTCACTCTGTCGCCCAGGCTGGAGTGCAGTGGCACAATCTCAGCTCACTGCAGCCTCCGCCTCCTGGGTTCAAGTGATTCTCCTGACTCAGCCTCCCGAGTAGCTGGGATTTCAGGCATGCACCACCCTACCCAGCTAATTTTTGTATTTTAATCAAGATGGGGTTTCACCATTGTTGGCCAGGCTTGTCTCGAACTCCTGACCTCAAGTGATCCGCCCACATCGACCTCCCAGAGTGCTGGGATTATAGGCGTGAGCCACTACACCTGGCCAAAATTCTTCATTGTCTTTAATGGAGTCCTAACAACTCAGCCAGCAGCCTAGCTTTGGTTTATTGGTTTATAACTGCTCAAATGACATTCTCAGCCATGGAATAAATATAGACAGTCAACTTGTTTCAATGTCAGCCTTCTAAAATAGGTATGTATATATGATTTTTCTGTTATTTAATTTGGATAAAATAAATAGTAATGGGCAACACAGTGCTTCTGAGTTAAAAGAATAGATGTAAAAGGATAAGCTGAGATGCCCACCCTCAGCACCCCACAGGACACACACACACACAACTTGGTCTCTACCTCACCATTTACCAGAGGCATAAGAAAATAAGGCACTCCTTGTCACAGACGCCCTCTCTTTTGTGACTGGGAGGCAGAAGTGTGGTGGTGAGCACAGGGGCCTCACAATCACACAGACCTGGGTGTGGATCCCCCCCCCAGCCTACACTATGAGGGAGTGGCCTTGGGCAGGTTACCTACCCCCACTCCCCTAGCCTCAGGTGCAGCATCTGTTCAATGGGGATATTCCTTTCTGACTCAGCTCATCATCGTTACATGGGAATAGTAGCACTAACCAGGGGATCAGCTGCCACGTGTAAGCTGCTCAACATTGTTGTTGGTGCACAGTAGCTCTCAGTAATCAGTATAATTATATGATTACTTCCTCCTTCCAAGCACGATCTAGAGCTCTGCCCTGTGCTGCATTAGAAAGCATTTATTTGCTAAAAGGCCAACCTCTGATCTTGTGTACTTGGTCAGGCCCACAGGTATTGGGTTCCCAGATGGCTTCAGCTCTTTTCTGAGCTTTCATTAAATACCTTCATTATTAGCTCAAGAGGACACTGAATACGGTCCCTGCCAATCTTCCCAGCCTTCCCTATAGGAAACCAAGGACAGTTGCGGAGTGGCAGGACCCTTCCTATGAGTGTGGAGAGCTATGACGGGGAGAGGAGAAGCAGGCTCCTGGAGCTCTCCACCTCCAGAAAGCCTATGCTTTCTGGTTCTGTATATTTATGATTATATCTGGTCCTGGCACATCTCTGCAGCTTAACAGAACTGGGATTTTTTTTTTTTTAACCTTCCCCATATTTACAGAGAAGAAAACTGAGGCTTGGAAGCTTTGCAAGGCAAGACAGAAGCTGAATCCAGGCCGTCCAACCTCCAGATCAGTGTCCTGTGCTCCTGAGCCTCAGAAGGCGAGAAAGAAGGGACACAGACGTCAGCGTTCCTGATGGGTGGGGCTGTCTCCGTCACGACTTGTGTCACAGAGCATCATCTCAAAGCTCTGCAGTTAGGAGGCACAGGGACCTGCTGCCACCTGCCCCTCCTGCCCAGTCCTGCCCTACAGGCAGCCCGGGCACCTGCTGCCCTTCTCCCAGGTCCTCAAGACGGAGCTCCAAGAACCATCCCCTCCTCCTGGGCAGAATGCCACCTCCACAGGGCAAATCACATCCATCTGATCTTGAACAAAAGGCTGCCGTGGTGTCTGAAATGACATCTCCCAGGCGGGTGATGTCATGCTGTTTTGTTTGTCTCCATGGACTGCGAGGATCCAATTTCAGTTGTGAAAAAAAAGGTCTGGGGAAAAAAGTTACTTCATTCGGAAAATTCCGAGAAGCCATAAATACAGTTTGCAGCTGAGGAAAGCACTTTCACACTCAGACAATGGATTTGGGTGGAAGAAAAGACTTCCCGCCCCCGCGGCTGAGCCCCTTCACCCCACCCATCGCCACTGGCAGCCCGCCTCTGCCAGCAGATGGACATGTGCATGGTTCTGGCAAGATCTCAAGCAACCCCCACTTCCCCAAGGAGACTCTCCATGACCCAGTGGCAAGTTGGCAGGGGATGTGTTTTCCCCGATTCTCATCCTAAATTGTCTCCTGCCCAGAGTCCATCCCTGAAGTATTGGGCACTTCCCTCTCGTAAATGGTTGACCTGCATCTCTGAGTTGCTGTTAAAGCAAATTTAAAATAACATTTTCTTGTAGTTTTCATTTCTTATTCCCTTTCTAGCCTTGCAATCTCTAGTGAATCATTTTTGCTTTTCTTATTCTTTTTTTTTCCCCTTAACAGTTGGCACAGTGAGAAAGAGGCAGAAACAGAGGATCAATTTTATTGCTCTTTTCTTTTCCTTTTTTGGAGACAGAGTTTCGCTCTTGTTGCCTAGGTGGGAGTGCAATGGCGCAGTCTCAGCTCACTGTAACCTCCACCTCCTGGGTTCACATGATTCTCCTCCCTCAGCCTCCCAAGTAGCTGGGATTACAGGCACGTGCCCCCACACCTGGCTAATTTTTTGTATTTAGTAGAGGCAGGGTTTAACCACGTTGGTCAGGCTCAAACTCCTGACCTCAGGCAATTCACCTGCCTCGGCCTCCCGAAGTACTGGGATTACAGGGGTGAGCACCACGCCCGGCCTTATTGCTCTTTTCCTGAGAAATTTAGCGCATAATTCCCAGTCCAGATCTTCAGCCCAAAGTCAAGAAGGAATCATCTCTGCTGAGAAAGACCAAGACCAGAGAGCTCAGATCCAGCGGGCAACTTTTCCAGAGATGGTGCTCCCTGGATTTCCCCACTTTTTTTTTTTAATCACATAAAAACAATACGGCAGGATAACAGAATCTCGGAAGATTCTGTTCTCTCTCTAGACCACCCCTCCTTTCATTACATGTCCATCTTTAAATTTTAGAGGAAGGTTTTGTTGTTTGTTTTTTAATAGACTTATCTTTGGAATAGCTTTAGATTCATAGAAAAGTTGAAAAGACAGTACAGTGTAGAGCTTTCCCTCACGTATATTTGTCAAAACGAAGAAATTCACACTGGTATAATACTAATAGCCCAACTATAAACTCTAATCAGATTTTTTTCAATTTTTCTCATGAATGTCCTTTTTCCGTTCCAGGACAGCACTCCGCATTTTGTCATCATGTCTCAGCCATCCCAATCTGTGATCATTTCTTAGTCTTCCCTTGTTTATCATGACCTTAAGGGCTTTGAAGAATACTCGTCAGGTGGTAAATTCCCTCTCACTTGGGTTTATCTCATGTTTTCTTATAATTCAATGGATTTGAAGAATACCACAGACAGGAAGTGCCCTTCTCCTGAGATCATATCAGCAGGTGCATGATAGCAACATGACTTATGAGCAGTGATGTTAACCTTCATCATTTGGTTAACAAGGTATCTGCCGGGTTTCTTTCCTATAAAGTTATTTTTTCCCTTTCCATACTCTACTCTTAGGAAGTGAGTCACTAAATCCAGTCCACTCTCAAAGAGAGTGAATTTAAGCTCAGCCTCCTGGAGGGGAAAGTGTCTACATATGCTATTTGGAATTCTTCTATAGAGAAAATTTTTCTCTTCTCCTTTACTAATTTGTTGACTCGTTTGTAATGAAGGCATTTTTTAAAGATAAAAAAATAACAGTGTATTTATTTGTATGTTGGTGGAAATGATCCAATAGAGAGAAAAATATTGTGAGTTTCTTTAGTTTCTACAGCAAGTGTTGAAAATTTTTTTCACTATTAGCTTTGCACCAGGCCTTTCCTCACGTCTTTTACAAATTCGCTTCTTGGCCAGGCATGGTGGTTCACACCTGTAACCTCAGCACAGGAGGCCGAGGCAGGAGGATCACTGAAAGTCAGGAGATCAAGCCCAGCCTGGGCAACATAGCAAGACTGTCTCCAGGAAAATTTCTAAAAATAAAATAAAACAAATAACATTTTCTTTTACCAACAATTTGGTTTCCTTAGGCCTGGCGGGAGCTCGGCTGTTGGTGTCAGGGCAGATACTTCATAGCTGGCCAGTGGAACCAGGCATCAGGTCTAGCGATCTGGCAGAAGGCCTTGGTACCTGGTGGCGGGGGACGCCTCTTTCCTTAGCACTCACTCTTCACACCTCCTCAGCTCCCCAGCCACTCATAGGAGCTCAGCGCAGGCTGGGGAAAGGCCCATGTTTTCCTTTGGGTAGGAAAGAGCCAGGTATCTCTCATGCAGAGCTGGGGCAGCTATAGGCTTCTGGAGGAGACTGGAGAGGCTCAGTGTCCTTGGGGGATACTTCAATGGGAAGAAAGCAGCAGATTGAGTCTCTTGGCTCCAACTCAGAATCCAGAAAAGTGGGCCTTGTGTTTCTTCTGTCCCTTTGTTGGGAGGATGGAACTCCGAGGACAATGGTCATGGCCATGAGCCCAGCTGGGGGCCCGGGGGAGACATATCTGAGCACCCCAGGATGTGTGATGAGACATTCATAACCTTGGAGAACCAGGTTAGAAATTCAATGTTGGAAGCAGCAGCCTGGGAGAGGCCCAGGACAGATCCTGGATGGAATTTTGACCTCTGCCAGTGGCTTACCTCCCTGCTCCCATCCCCACCCTCCCCATCCCCACCACACAGAGACCTCTAATCTGGCCTCCAGCTGGGGAGATCCCCACCCACGTGCCTAGGCCCTACAGGATGTGGGAGTGGTGGAGAGCGAGTGGTGGTGACAAAGGTGACATCTCCTGGGCAGCAGAAATGGTCTCCAGGCGTGCATTTTGCAGAGGCTAGCAGGATGGTGTCGACATAGATGTGTACATTTGTATATGAATCAATCCACACCCTGCGGTGACACCAGAAAAAACTGTCACCATTGAAAGGAAGTGGTAAGTTCCCTCTCATTCAGAGAATACCTTTCTCTTCTCAACCAGCTGCCCACGGGTTTCTCATCAAGATAGTAATTCATTGTACAGGGAAGGGATCTCACCATGTGGAAATTCCCACTTCCTCCGAGAACAGTGTGCACAGTGTCAACCTTGGTGAGTAAGAATTCCCCCTCCCCTCACACCTCCGATGGCAGCTTTCCTCTCGGAAGACTGCGGTCACCCTCAGTCTTATCCAAATCTGAAAAATGACCTGGGGCAAACCTGCCAAACACCAACAACCTGAGCCATTGGAGCAGGTAGTGTCATCTTTTTGGTCTGCCCAGGAACCAAATAGCACTTCAGTTTTCCTTTGGGCAGAAGCAGCTCTTCTCCCCTCTCTTTTCATGTGATTATGGTAGGGGAGGGAGTACGTGACCCAAGCCCGGCCATCACAGAGGTACGTCTCTCTGGCCACAGGGAAGGACACATAGCCCACGCTGGACCAGTTACCTCAGACCAACACTGCTAGACTGCAGTGCAGGGAAGAGCCTGTCTGAGGATAGAAAACTAAGAGATGGACAGAGGCCTGAAAGCAACCTCAGAGCTCCTGGGTCCAGCTGGTCTTTTTAGTTATAAGCAACTTATAACCTACCTTCCTTCCTTGCTTCTTCTATTAAATGAAATTTATAGGAGGTCACTGATTTGGGCTGAGCTCCTGCACGAAGCCCCAGTAGACCAAACCAAGATGGAGTCACTCTTGCTATGTTCCATGTCACCAAGCTGAAACTAAGTCATCAAATCTTTCCCAAACTCAAGACAGAGAGAGATAATAAACAAATCCCCAGACAGGCCAGTTGTAGCCAGCAGGATAAGGAAGTCCCCTCTGCTTTAACCCTTATAAGGAAAGTAACCTGAAGTAACCTGATCTCATCAATCTGCTTTTTCTTCCCTGTGTCTGCTTTCTTCACCCTTTTCTGCCTATAAAGCCAAGCTCCTCTGTTCAGCTCATCAGAACACTTTTCCTAAAGTTTGAGAGGAGACGCTGCCCGAATTCATGAATTACAAATAAAAGCCAACTTGATCAATTAACTAAATTTGTTGTAATTTTGCTTTTCGACATTTCCCTCTTTTCCTTTCCTCTTTCATTCTTCCTCCCTGTCCCCGCTTCTCTCTTTCCTACTTATTTTGGCTTAGGCCAGTTTGAGTTTGGCTTTTGTCTATTGCACTGAAATTTTTCCAAAAACTACCCCAATGGCATTGACACCTCACACGCCTGCCTGTCCCCCAACATTGATTGAGAAAGGGTTAAGGTCTCCATTTTTGAGTTGTCACAAGGGTACTGACCCATCCCAATCCACAACCTCTTTTGTCCCGTAAAGTGTAAAATCAGAATATCTTTTTAAAATTGAATACATGTATTTTTCTATTATACACATCATACAAATATTTATTTTTAAATGAGAGAAGGGAAAAATTAGTCATAGTCCAGCAACTATGATTTTAGCTTATTTTATTAATAGCTTATGTCTTTACAAGTATTTCCACTCACATTTCTATAGTTCCAGGCTTCAGGCATACAAAATGTACACTGCTGTGGTCGTCGTAACCATCAGCAAGCAGGAGTTGTCATCAGCACTTCTTTCTGTGGTTTCTCAGTCTCTTTTCTTTAAAACAAAACATTTTTTTTCCTGGTCAACAGGGCCTGAGCAACATGGTAAGACTCTATCTCTTAAAAAAAAAAAAAAAAAAGAAAAGAAAAGAAAGAAAAAAATTAGCCAGGTATGTGGTGCGTGCCTGTGCTCCCAGCTACTTGAGAGGTTGAGACAGGATCGCCTGAGCATGGGAGGTCAAGGCTGCGGTGAGCCAGGTAAAATAAATCTAAAAATGAAAACTAAAAAAGAAAATAATAAATTTAATTTTTTGTAGAGTTACTATGTTGCTTAGACTGGCCTCAAATTCCCGGCCTCAAGCGCTCCTCCTGCCTCAGCCTCCCACAGCACTAGGATTACAGGGATGAACCACAACTGGCCCAAAGTCTCTGTTTTCCTCGGCTTTTCTTAGTGGAGGTGGAGTTGTGAGATGGGAAATTACGTCAGTCGCCTACAACAATGTCAACACATCTGTTAGGTGGGAGCTCTTCCATCCCCTGGAGTTTTATGCTGAGGCCTGGGTCCCGCCCCCAGAGATTCTGCCTCAGTCTTTCCGGGGTGGTTTCTGATGAGCCTTTCCGAGAGGCTCCGGGTGACACCCATGCTGACAGGCGTGTAGGAATGATTTTGCTATCTAGATGATAAGCATATTCAAGTTTGAGAAGCCAAGATACAGATAAGTCCGGACTTTCGGTTTAGTAGTCATTTACCAAACACTGATTCATGCACCTGTGGTTTTCAGAAGCATACATTTCTCTTGGGGACCAAGTTTCCGAAGGGGACATGGCCCACAGTTTTGAGTCTAAAGCCCTTGGGAACTGCCAACTTCACATAACCTAAATGGGGAACACGTTAGGGAAGGGTTTCTGTCACTGTTGTCTCATAATCTCCCTTCAGATGGCTCGAGGTTAAGGGCAGGCTTCGGGGAGCTGGAGCCTTCGGTGCAGTTTCATAGTTCTCAAGTGCTGGGGACTATGTCAGAGGATGCAGTGATCAACAACCCAGAACATGATCCCTGCCCTCAAGAGCCAATGACCAGTGGGAAGATGATTACAAAGTAACGGCTACACAGCTGGAAAATAGCTGGGCGGAGAAAGGCACAGGGTGGCCTGGGAGCAAAGAATAGGCACCTAGCCAGCCTTTGGCGACCAGGCGAGACAGCCTGGAAGCAGAGCTGACGGAGGGTCTGCCACATGGAGGAAGGTGGGAAGGGCATCCCTGGCAAAGAGAACAGCAAAGGCAAAGGCAAGGGGGTACAAAACATCATGGCGCCCTTAGGTGTGGAATGGTGAGTAATGAAGCGGGAAGGCAAGGTGGGGCCACGCCCACACACCTGCAACTGAACAGGCAGGTGGAGCCTCTGAGATCTCTAGTCCTCAGCCCAACCTGGAGCCGGCTTAGGACCGTTTGAGAATTTTCTACCAGTCCACTAAGCGGAGTGACTCGGACTACTTGTGGTGCCACCTCAAAGGCATCACATTTGGTCCATAAATCCCCAAGCCTGGTTTAGGCCTGCACACACCTAGCTATAACCACATGTTTTTCTAAGGGCAAGGACAATGTGTTGGTTAAGTTGCTGTAGCAGACATATTTAGCAGTGGTTTACATGAAACACAGGCGTATTTTCACTGGGAAACAGAACAGGATGCAAACAGTGGTCCCGTGGTCAAGGTTCAGCATGTCCAGCATTCTAATCCACCACCCTTCACTGCCTTGCTACCCAAAGTGGGACCACAGTCCAGCAGCAGGTGCCTTACTGGGTGCTTGTTAGAAACACAGAATGCGCTCTACGCCAGACCTACCGAGCCACGGCGCATTTTAACAAATCCCCAAGTGATTTATTTGCAAACCGGCAGTTGAACAAGTTGGCCTTATTACTGGTTGCAATGAGGAAGACACCATGGGGGAACGATTTCAGTAAAAGATGTTGGAAAGGACTTACAGGCTTTGGGCTTTGGTTAGGTGCACTGGGGGAGGGTCTAGGAGGGAAGGGTTTGCTCTGCATTGTCTGCTCTCTGGAAATGGGACAATTCTGTGGCTGGGTATGTTAGTAAATCTTGTCTATAAAGACAGCAGACAGGATCAAGGCTGTAGTTGTAGTTGATAAGGAAGCCTCTGTCACTTAATGAGCCAGGAGGGGATGTGTTTAGCGTTTTGTGGGGATTTTTTTGTATGTGTTTAGACGGAGTTATGAAGGGGTCTCTTGACTTCTTCATTCACAGTTGCAGAGTGGCAACTGACGTCGGTGTCTGTGAGAATAGCCAGGCAAGCTTTTAATAAGATTAAGCCCTAGCTCTAAGTGTCAGGCCGTTTCCTGGATGTCAGGGGATACTTCTTCTTTTCTCAGCATTAAAGGTTGAGAGTCGATGTTTTAGTTTGTGGCTTCCTTTTTTAAGGCTGCCTCATGGCCCAATATGGTTGCTAGAACTCCAGCCATTTCATTAGTGTTTCACAGTTAGGAAAGAGGGTGGGGAGGGTGAACAGCACATTTCTTAGATCCCTTTAAGAAGCTTTTAAGGACAGGTGCAGTGTCTCAAGCCTTAATCCCAGTACTTTGGGAGGCTGAGGTGGGAGTTCCAGAGGCATTTGAACCAGACGGACTCTATCTTGAGTAGGGGCTGGGTAAAATAATGCTGAGACCTAGCTAGTAGGCTGCATTCCCAGGAGGTTAGGCATCCTAAGTCACAGGATGGCACAAGATACAAAGACCTTGCTGATAAAACAGGCTACTGTAAAGAAGCTGGCTAAAACCCACCAAAACCAAGATAACAAGAGTGACCTCTGGCTGTCCTCGTTGTTCATTACATGCTAATTATAATGCCTTAGCATGCTAAAAGACACTCTCATCAGCACCATGACAGTTTACGGATGCCATGGCAACATCTGGAAGTTACCCTATATGGTCTAAAAATGGGAGGAACCCTCAGCTCTGGGAATTGCCCACCCCTTTTCTGTAAAACTCATGAAGAATCCACCCTTGCTTGGCATATAATCAAGAAATAACCATAACAATGGGCAACCAGCAGCCCTGGAAGCTGCTCTGCCTACGGAGCAGCCATTCTTTTATTCCTTTACTTTCCTAATAAACTTGTTTTTACTTTATGGATTCACCTCAAAGTCTTTCTTGTGTGAGATCCAAGAACCTTCTCTTTGGGTCTGGATCAGGACCCCTTTCCAGTAACAGGAGGATAACTTGAGCCCAGGAGTTCAAAATCAGCCTGGGCAACATGCAAGACCCCATATCTACCAAATAAATAAATAAATAAATAAGCCAGGTGTGGTGGCACACACCTGTGGTTGCAGCTACTCAAGAGGCTGAGATGGGAGGATCACCTGAGCCCAGGAGATGAGGGCCGCACTGAGCCCGTAAACCAAAAATAAAACTCTAAGGCCCCCCAGTCATCTGAGTGGACCCTTCCTCTCAGCCAAGGGCATTCCAAAGTTAACCTGAAAAACTAGTTCAGGTCATGATGGGAAGCGGGAGTCAGGTATGCCTCCTTCTACCCTTCTTCCTCATCAGAACCCGGACATTCTTTTCTATTGATAATAACTCTTTCAACCAATTGCCAATCAGAAAAATCTTTGAATCCGCCTATGACTTAGAAGTCCCAGCTTTCAGTTGTCCCACCTTTCCAGACCAAACCAATGTACATCTTACACATATTGATTGATGCCTAATGCTCCCTAAAATGTATAAAACCAAGCTGGGCACCAATCACCTTGGGTGCATGCCATCAGGATCTCCTGAGGTTAAGGGTGTGCCCTTAACCTTGGCAAAACAAACTTTCTAAATTGATTGAGACCTGTCTTTGACACTTTTGATTTTACAGCTGTGATCCTGCCACTGCACTCCAGCCTGGATGACAAAGTGAGACTCTGTCTCAAAAAAAAGAGAGAAGCTTTTAGGATCCCAGCCCCAACAATTTTCATTTATACCTCATTGGCTGTCCTGAGTTTCAAGAGATTTGGGAAGTACAGTCTTCTACTTGGATGTATTGCTGCCCACCACCCCACACCCCCATCCCAAATCAAGTACTTTTGGTAAAGCAGAAAGAGAAATTGGGAATTGGTAGGTGACTGACAGTCTCTGTCTCAGATAGGGAAGCCAGGGCTCAGGAATGGGGAAATTCCAGGCCTGGAGGGTGGAGATTTTATCTTCTCTTATCAGTGCTTAACATTCCTGCAACCAGACTTGTCCAGAGTTTCCCTGGTAAAAAAGAAACAACCTGTCTGCAGCATCTGTAAGAAATTTTGATAGGGCAGAATTCGCATCTCAGGTTTTTTATCCTGCTGGCTGGGAAAGCAGCAGTGAAATGTAAGTCAGAACGGCCCCTAAGGCCACAGCCACAGTGAGAGAACCGTAGGGATAAAAAACGAGATAGGTCTGCTCTACAAGAAGGTTTTATCCCATCCTTAGGGAGGGCGAATGATCCTTAAAGCAAGGCAGTCAGAGCTAGCTAGAAAGAAGCCTGGCTTCCCTTTTCATTCCGCAAACCAGCACAACTGGGGAAAAATGAGTTTCGGGCACCATGTGACCTACTGCAGTGCTGAGGCGCCCTTGGAAAGGGTGGTGGGTGTCTCAGCATATGTTGTCCTTACGTCACCTTCCACTTACACATCCCATCCTCTGCTCCAGTTCTGGATCCCCTTTCATCTCCATGATAATCCCTTTCTGCAGAAAGGGAAACCGAGGCTTAGCAAGGGTTAAGCAACTTGCTCAAGATCACACAGCTTCTAAAGAGCAGAGCCAAACTTTCCACCCAGTTTGACCCGTCCCAGCCCCTGCTCCTTCCCCTCCCTTTCACAACAGGCAGGCGCTGGCCTAGACTTTGAGGGTCCAGCTCTGCGCCAGGCGATCACTCCCTTCCTCTAACCTCAGCTTCAGCGGCTTCCAAGCCATCCTCCCACTTCCCAGGTGAAGGTCTTAGGGTCAGACAGGAAGAGACTAAAGGATGAAATATGATTATACAAAGATGTCTAGCTGACAAAACTGTCTCTTGCAGCCATTTATACCCATTTCCCCTAATTCGGGCAACTCAGAATGTGAGAAAAGCATTCAGCTGTTGCAAGAGTGTGATTTTACTGATTACAGAGAACAATTATTTTGAATCTATGAGAACTGTCTAGAAGTCACATGTCATTTTTACTTTCACCTATTAACGCTGGAGCTTACATCCAGCTGTTTATAAAGCTTCCCAGTGCAGAGGCAGCTGGCAGCTAGCAGCCCGCAGGCAGGCCTGTACCTGAAGCCACTGCACTTCAGAAGCACAGACCCACTCAGCAAGCTGCAGTGCTGGGCTCAAACCTGAATAGATTTTGAAACAAAGAAACGCCTTCAAAAAGGACACAGTGAACCAACAGGAAACAATCAACATCTGTCATCATCTGGACTCTCCCCTTGCTTGGGAGCAGCGTTCAGCACGGTCAGGGAGCCTAGGGAGGGAGGAATGAAGCTGAGAGGAAATGGAGATCTTGGATCTGGGAGAGATCCCCTCGCCTATCTGCCTGCCTCACTCCCAGGCTCTGCCGTGGGCCAGGAGCTGGAGCCAAGACTCACCGACAAGGGACATCTGTAAAGCTCTTTGAGCCAAAGGCCAAAGCTGCTGTTCCTTATCTATGATCAGGGATTCCGACAGTAGAGTCCCCAGCATCCTGGCTACCATGTTAGTAGAGTCATGTTTCCGGTTACTGGGTACAAAGGATACCTACTGCATGGGGCCAAGCAGAGGGTGTGTGTGTGTGTGTGTGTGCACGCACGTGTGTGTGCACGTGTCCGTGTGTGTGTGTGTGTGCGAGTGCGCGTGTGTGTGCGTGTGCATGTGTATGTACACACCTGCAGTCGTTTTGAGGAGTCAGGGTATTTGCATAACACAGATATCTTTGCAGATACCAGACAAACAGGAAGTTTCAGAACCTTGGCCATTTCCTTTCACTGTGAATCAGCTGCTGCTTTTTCTCACGTAGAAATGATGACAATCACAGGGTAGGCCATGGCCACGGAGTCCAGGCAAACAGCACAAATGCCTCCAAAGTCTCCTCTGGTCAAGGACTCCCTGTACTCCCCACCCTTGCAGCCAGGGCCCCGCCTGCTGGCTCCCTAGAGCACTTCAAGACACCTGAGATCCCAGCCACACACCAGAGCACAACAGATTCCCGCCACACAGCACCCGTTACACTAACGCTTGGAATGAGGTCCAGCCAGGAGGCTTGGAGGAGCCCCCAACCCCTAATTCCGGGCAAGGCTCTTGCACGGAGAGGCACAAAGAGTAACAAGCACACCTGGACGTGGCATTGGAATGCCTGGGCCCAGAACCCCATTTTTCCCAGCAAGGCCTTGGGCACACAGCCAGCCCCGCTGAGACTGGGCTTCCCAATTAGTTAAATGAGGCTAATAATGGCTACCATGCAGGTTTGGGGTAAGCATTACACCCAAAAGGGAGGAAGATTAGGCAGCAAATAAAAGTACGGGCTTTGGCCGGGCACAGTGGCTCACACCTGTAATCCCAGCAATTTGGGAGGCTGAGACAGGAGGATCATTTGAGTCTAGGAGTTGCAGAATAGCCTGGGCAACACAGCAAGACCCTGTCTACAAAAAACTACAAAAATTATCCAGGCATAGTAGTGTGTACCTATAGTCCCAGCTACTCAGGAGGCTGAGGAAGGAGGATCACTTGAGCCCAGGAGTTTGAGGTTACAGTGAGCTATGATCATGCCACTGTGCTCCAGCCTGGGTGACAGAATGAGACCCTGTCTCAAAAACGAAAAAGAGAGAAAGAAAAAAAAAAAAACTACTCAAGCTTTGGAGTCAGATACTTGAGTTCAAATCCCAGCGTTACCATGTATTGGCTATAAGACCTTGGGCAGATTAACTGCTTCCTAAGTCTTAATTTTCCCATCTATAAATGGAAAAAATAAGAGCGTCTACATGAGAGTCTACTGGGAGGGCCGAATGATATAATCACTTAGCACCAAGTACAGTGCCTGGCTCACAGGAAACTCTCAGTGATGTGAAGCCAACTTCTCACCACCTCCTCCCTCCTCCCTCTTCCCACCCACCCAGTGCAGCAGGAGTCGTGAGCAGGGACCGAAGCAGCTCTTCCTCCCAGTGTGTGCCCAGAACCTGGGCTGGCCCATGAAAAGGCTTAACAAATCAGTTGAATAAACAAATAGATGTTCCGGGTTCATAGCATGTGCTAAGGAAATAAATGTATAAAAACATAAATGTAAACAAAAGCCAAAGACCAAACCCCCACCCTCTCTGTTTTTGAACTTCCTGTAAGGTGACGGTACAGAAGAATGACTACAAACATCACAAGCTTTAACAGCAGTCAGGTCTGGTTTGCATCCTAGCTCTGCCACTCATGAGTGGCGTGTCCTTTAAGCTCTCTCAGCCTCACTTTCCTCATCTGTAAAATGGACATCATATAGTCACTCAGCCATACTGGGTTACTTTTGATTTAAATGACATAATGCACGCAAAGCACTTAACACAATGTTCGTCCTGCAATAAGTATGTGGGAGAATGTGTCAGATAAATCCCACCCTCGGGACCCTGGAGGAAGATGATGCACAGATTTTATTTTTCTCAGGACAAGGCTTGGGGCCGTTCTCCCTCATGCCTCATTTCTCTGGGTCCTCTCCTTCCCTCCTCAAGCCTTACTGTCTTCTCTTATTGAAGAGCCGGTGCTCCTCCCCACTGTGGGACTCCTGAGGAAGCCAGTGAGCTATAACCCACACCCTTCTACCCACCACCTCACCTCAGCCACGGTAGGAAAGTGGGGGGTGCAAGAGGCCTGTCTCTGTGCAAGGAAGGCAGCACATTCACCCGGGCATTCCTCTAGGGCATGTCTGTCACTGGCCAGTGCTCCAAGGGGAAGTCCCGTGTGCCATGGAGGTACAGGCCCACTGTGAAGGTCTGGTGTCAGACAGCCTGGCTTTGAATCCAAGGCTCTGCCACACGCGAGGCTGTGTGATCTCAGGCAAGTAAACTACCTTCTCTCTTAATGTCGATTTCCTAATCAGTAAACTAGAAACCAGTCCAAGTACCAGGGCTGATGTTGAAAATATTCAGTAACCAGCTGAGGCACTAACCTATTACATGGCAGGCAGCCAGTACAAGGGTGCACCTGCTAAATATTAGCCCTGCTCACCTCTTCTGTAGAGGTTGCTGTGGCACCTAATGTGTTGCAAACGCTACTAAACATTTGCCACTATTGTTCCTGCTTTGATGTTGAGCTCATGCCCTGAGGTTTCTAGCACAGCCTCCAGTGGAGGGAGTTCAGTGAAGATGCTGACCCTAAACAGACCTGACTTGGTTCTCCCTGAGGCTAACTAAGGCTCATTTCCCTTCTCGCCTCCCTATGTTCACTAAAAAATCACAGAACTGCTGGGGCTGGGATGAGGCCTTAGTCTCACCTGTCCAAGTAAATCTTGGACAACATTCCTCTGCTGCCCGTGGGTGGGAGCTGTTTGCCCCATGAACATTCTTTGTAAATTTTCATCACAGCAACTAAGAGCCAAATACCTAATGGCCCCGTCACTGGGTGCATATATGCAGTACAGACCAAGCCAACGTGTAGCTAACATGTCACACCTGGGGGCCTCTTGCATTGTGTGGGAGGAAGGCCTGGAGACGTTGCTTGTTCACATACTGCTGCGCAGGTTTCTCCTTCGGGGTCCAGTTATCACTCCTTGGACCTGTGTTTTTAGCAGGGCTCCCAGGGCGTTCAGGGCAAGGAGGCAGCCCTCCATTGCAGCAGGAGTTTCAGCTCAGCCATCCCCAGCTCTGCATCCTGTGCCCCAACAATGCGGAGGACACCAAGCCCAGCTGCCCAGAAATGAAGATCAACTCTGTCCCCAGGGAAAGCCTGCTGGAGTCCGAATCTGGTAGCAGCCAGGACAGCTGGTCGCCCAGGGTGGCCTGTGATTCCCTGCTTGGGCTGTGACAGTCCACTGGGCCCTCCCGTTGTGAGGATTAATAGCAACTATCCCTCTCCTGCAGCCCCGGAGGCACAGTAGCCCGGGCTGCACATCTATGAAGTCCCCTCCTGTCATCTCATAAAAGATGCTCCCACTGCAGACAGCACGGACACCAGGAAGGGGAATGAGTAAGCCTCAGAGCATTAGCTCGAGAAATTGCAACCGACATGATTGCTGCCCACCAAAGCCAAGAACAAAGTACAAACCCAAATGGGATTTTCTGGTAGCTGTTTTACCCACGGATTTTTTTTTTTTTTTGAGATAGAGTCTTGCTCTCTCTCCAGGCTGGAGTGCAGTGACACAGTCTTGGCTCACTACCACCTCCACTTCCCAGTTTCAAACGATTCTCCTGCCTCAGCCTCCGGAGTAGCTGGGACTACAGGCACGCACCAACACACCCAGCTAATTTGTGTATTTTTAGTAGAGACGAGGTTTCACCATGTTGGCCACGGTGGCCTTGATGTCTTGACATCGTGATCTGCCTGCTTTGGCCTCCCAAAGTGCTGGGATTACAGGCATGAGCCACCTTACCTGGCCTTATCCATGGATTTTTAAAAATTTGAATCGCAACCTTCATGAATAGAGGCCAGCAGGAACCCATCCATGCGTTATCGGAGCGCCTGTATCAGTCCTTGGCTGTGACATGACCATGCACAGTAAGACACAGCAGTGTGCTCACCAAGATGCCGCTTCTTGCGTGTAAGCTACGTTCTCTCTCGGTCAGGTTTTTGTATATATTTTCTCACCTTTGATTTATTCCTTACCAAAAACCTGAGGAAGACATTATATAATAAGAACAATTAATTGGCAATATGTGTTAAACTTTTTGAGTGTGCCAGGCAGTGTGCTCCGTGCCTTTAACTAATATCTCTTTTATTCCCCCCAAGAATCTCCAGTGAAGTAAGCACGATTGTTGCCCCATTTCACAGATGAGGAAGGAGAGAACTGGGACCCCATCCCAGATCTGCTGCCCCTAGAGCCAGTGAGCTTCCCAGTGGCGCCCTCCCACCTCCTGTGTGAGTCCTGCTTCCTCTCATTCATCTCCTGCCCATGCAGGCAAGGGCGAGGGGCTGCAGACCCATGGCCAGAACTCGGGCATCTGAATTGGCCAGGCTCCAGGATGCAAACCTGCCTGACTGCTGGCAGGTCAGAATTCTGGGGCCACGCCCACCACCTCCCTGCCCCAGAGGCGCCAATACAGACATTGTCAGCTCTCCTATTTGCAAAAATAAAATGGCTTTCATGTGTGTGTCTGTGCGGAACATTATTACTGACTAATGTCCCTGTTTTGCACTAAGGTCCACTCTTGGTGGTGTACATTCTATGGGATTGGACAAATGTGTAATGACATGCGTAGGGGCCAAGGAAAACTTCCCCTTCACCCTCTGAAGTTTCACTGAAAATTTAACTGACAAAAGGCAGATTAATAGAAGAAAAGGCACACGCATCTATTTGGTCATAGTTTTACATGAGAAGGGCGCCTTCAGAATGAAGACCCAGAGATGCAGGGGGCACTGCCCATTTTTTGCTTAGATGCAACAACATATGTAGAAGTATGATTGGACAGAAAAGGGCTCAGTGGGGACACGCAGCAAGCCCTGTCTAGATTCCTCCTGAGCCCTCTGGGCAGCACTGCTTCCTGTTGGGTGTGGGGCAGGGCCCTCTCTGGAATGGGGGTCTTATGACCTACAACCAAACAAGGCAGGTTAGGTGATTTCCTTATGACAAATTGTTACACAGAAAAGTGGGGGGTAGAAGTTAGAGTAATATTTTTAGGTTTTATGACTGGCTTTGGGGAAAAGGGGTTTGAAAGTTTCTATGACCCACATTGGGAAAGAGGACCTCAGGCTGGAGTGCAGTGGCGTGATCTCGGCTGACTGCAACCTCCGCCTCCTGGGTTCAAACGATTCTCCTGCCTCAGCCTCCTGAATAGCTGGGATTACAGGCACCCGGGACTGTACCCAGCTAATTTTTGTATTTTTAGTAGAGACAGGGTTTCACCATGTTGGCCACCAGGCTGGTCTTGAACTCCTGACCTCGTGATCCACCCACCTTGGCCTCCCAAAGTGCTGGGATTACAGGCATGAGCCACTGCACCCAGCCGACTTGTGGTTTGTGTGGCTTACCTCGGGGGAGAATGAGGTCAGGAGAAACTCTTGCTTCTGAGGCCTTCATTTGGGCATGTTGTTTTCTGAGTCTCAGCACCCATACCCACCATTTTAGTGTGATACAGAATTGTTTCACCGGCCTTAAAATCCTCTGTGCTCTGCCTTTTCATCTTTCCTTCCCTCTTAACCCCTGGAAGTCACTGATGTTTTCACTGTCTCTATGGTTTTGCCTTTTCCAGAATGTCATACGGTCATGTATAGATGTAGCTTTGCAGGCTGGCTGCTTTCACTTAACTATATGTATTTAAGGTCCTTCTGTGGCTTCATAGCTCATTAAAAAAAAAAAAAAAGAAATCCAAGAATTTAACTCATTTTTTTTAGATGGAGTCTCACTCTGTTGCCAGGCTGGAGGGCAGTGGCGCGATCTTGGCTTACTGCAACCTCCGCCTCCTGGGTTCAAGCGATTCTCCTGCCTCAGCCTCCCGAGTAGCTGGGACTACAGGCGCGGGACACCACACCTGGCTAATTTTTGTATTTTTAGTAGAGTTGGGGTTTCACCATGTTGGCCAGGATGATGTAGATCTCCTGACCTCATGATCCGCCTGCCCCGGCCTCCCAAAGTGTTGGGATTACAGGCGTGAGCCACCGCGCCCGGCCCGAATTTAACTCATTTTTTAAAATCACCAAATAATATTGCATTGTCTGGATGTGCCACAGTGTATTTACCCATTCACCTATTGAAAGAGATCTTGGTTGCGTCCAGGTTTTGACAAGTATGAATAAAGCTACCATGAACATTTGTGTGCACGTTTTTATATGGAAATTTCCAGCTCACTTGGGCAAATGCCAAGGAGTGCAATGCCTGGATCTTATGGTAAGACTATGTTTGGCTTTGCAAATAGTATTTTAAACCTAATTTTACTCTGGATGTTTCATGTTTTAATGGGATTACTTGATTTGGGGAATTGCAACGCTTCCAGCAAAAGCAAGAGCCTTCCTCAGTTCCTGGGCATGACAACCCAGGTTCCCCTCCCTCCCTTCCTCAGCCTCCCTGTCATTCTCCATTCAGTTGCAGCTGCTCTCAGACCCACCTGGATTCGACATACACATGGCCTGGTTCATACCTTCTGCAAGGCAGGGAAGTGACTGTTAAGATCTAAAAGCAGCTAAAATGCAGTTCCTGCTGAGGGTACACAAAGATCTCATTTATATCAAGCTAAAGTGTTTAGAATGTCAATCAAATTTGAAAGGATATTTTGGAGTAATTCTGGAATATAGTCAAACTCATTGTAATATACATTATCCTAATATGACCTGAATTTTGATATGTTTTCCTTCTTTCTCTTCCCTGAATGCTGTTTTTCTTATTGAATCACTCCTTCCTTTTCTTGACATACATATCTCTAACAGGGCAGGGGCAAGTCTTATTTGTCTTTGTAATACCTAAGCAAATATTTATTGAATGAGTAAGTTGGAGAAAAGCACCTTGTTTTCCCTCCAGTTTGGCAAGGTCTTTCCACTGAGTCTTCATCTTTGTGGGGGTGACCCCCATAAGCAGCACTGGAATGTCATTCACATGCTGACTTCACATGTGTTGAAATGTACTATTGACTTCCCCAGGTCACAGAGTCTTGGAGGAGATGATCAGGGTAGGAGCGGAGCCTCAGGGGCGAGTCTCAGGATTCCAGGTCTTTCTCACCAGCTCCTGGAGGAGTCTGTTAGTGCCATCAGAGTCTTTGCACACTGTCCCTTGGGGTCTCACCACTCCCTATATCACGGAAGGTCTCTGCAGTCTCATCATCAGAGGTACCGTCACCTTGGCTCTGCCCTGCCGTTCCCACCAATTTCCATAAGAGCTCCTGGTGCCTTGAGCCCCTGATACTGTGCTGCTCTGTAAGTCCCTCAGCCCTGGATTTTCCATTCTTACCAAGCTCCTTAAAAGAAGCTGTTGAAGGCTGATTTGTCTGATTAACCTGCGCTGCCCTCCACTCAAGAAACAAACTCAAGTTTCAGCACTTTGAATGACACGTCAAACTCAGCAACTCTCCTCCTCATGACTCAGGTGTGGCCCAAGAAGAGCCCTGCTCATGGGGACCCTCCTCCCATCTCACAAGAGGACAGCTCACCCTCCCTGCTGTGTTTTGGGGCCCTAATTTTGGCATCCTGGGTCTTGACTGCCAGCTCCAGTGTTCTCGTCACCTTCTCTCCCCTAGGGTGTGAGCTCTCTGAAAAGCAGAGTCTCAGTGGACCCTGCTCCCATTCCAGAATCCCTGTGAGGGGCGTGCTGAGTGGCCCCTGCTTTAGTTAGGGCAGGCTGAAACACCATAAAAAAAGATCCCAAACCATGCTGGCTGAAATACAGAAGTGTATTCCTAGACCCCCTTCCTGCATGGAGGTTCTGGGGCAGCAGCTGGCTTTGTGCTACGTGGTGACCCAGGGACCCAGGCTTTTCCAGTTGCGGCTCCATCATCACCCAAGGGCTTTGAACCACTACAAGGAGAACAGGAGTGTGGAAGAGGCAGGCTGCTGTTCAGAGCCCCTCACTCCACTGGCCAGAATTCAGTTTGTGCTCACCCCAAACCCAAGAGGGGCTAGTAAATGCTGCCTAGCTCTCGCCCAGCAAGAAGTGGAGAATGGGTTTCAGTGGAAGCCAACAGCCCCTGCCACAGATCCCATTTCTCTTCCTCCAATTGCGTCTTCTCTTACCTGCCTACTTGCCCCACGTGCCACTCTTGCTATGTAAAGGACTGAGGATTTTAAAACTCCAGGACTAATATAATCAAGAGGCAGCCACCTACCACTCCAAAGAAGCAGATAATAGAATCTGCTCACAAGGAGTAATCATTGCTCTCTTAGTAACACACATCATATCCTAGCACTGGTCTGCATTAGTGTTCTTTGAGTGTTTATTTTGTTTGTTTTAAAATTTGTTGTCCATGCTGTTATTCATTATCCCCAGGCCTCACTGATGTGTACAAGTTCCAGGGGAAATAAAAGCCAAATATTATGAGCACATATCTTCCCTGAGCACAAATATATTTCAGAGCTTCCAGCTCAGTATCAGTCTTGTGATATTAACCTTCGAATAGGTCATGGGAATCCCATTCAGACACATTCAATGTGTTCACAATGATATCGTTCACGGCAAACAGGACTAGACATGGGATTACAGCCCTTGATACAAGGGTGTAGCTTCCACCCCAACTCCAACGAAGGCTGGTCCCTTGAATCTGCCAAGGAACAAGAGAAGTCGAGTTGATTGAGGGGCAATTACCTCCCACCAGGTCTCTCCCACAACACAAGGGGATCATGGGAAATATAATTCAAGATGAGATTTGGGTGGGGACACAGCCAAACCAGATTACTCGTTCAGGACCGTTGGGTTGCAGTAGCTATTACCAGACCCAGGTGGGTAGTCCTTAAGCAGAGTCCTCCACTGCGGCAACAACTCTAGATTTTCAGCAGCATAAAATGACTGGGATTCAAAGGGAACAAAAACCCCACCATGTTGCTTCACAGTGCTAGAGACAAGTAAACCATCCCTCAATAGAAGCTTTTAACCACAAAGCAGTTGTAGGGGAAGGCACACTTTGTCCTTGGAATGGTGGACAGCATAGAAAACCCAGGTGGATTCCCTCTCTAGTGGCTTTGGCCAAAGTTACTGCTTCCTTTTTTGGGGGGATATGGCGTGGCCTTAAGAGGTTTGGGTGACATTTTTACCCCAGATGCCGCTAGAAGTGGAAGTTTCTCCAGCTGTGCTCCTTGGACCACCTGCATCAGAACCATCAGTGGTCCTTGTTAAAATGCAGATGACTGGCCTTCCCCCAGACCTGCTGAACGAGGACTTTGGAAGGTAGGGCGTAGGAATCTGCATCCTTATCAGGTACTGTCTCTAGTGGCTCAGATGTGGTCATCAAGGGCCTTGCAGCATGCCTGAGGGTCCTGGGGCCTCCCGCCTCAATTTAGAGACTTGTTTGGACCCACATCATGGCTTCAAGCTGGGTCACCCCTGATTTTGGGTGCCCTATGCCATTTTGCCTAAGTGGGCATTCTATGGATATTTGCTGAACTAAACCAGTACCTTTGCAGGCGTGGAATTATCAGCTCTATTTTAGGGGGCCCACCCATTGGGACACAGAAAGTGCACAATCTATCCCTGACAGTAGATTGACAGGGGCATGGGTCCAAGCTGTATCAACAAAAAGAAAAAGAAGAAGAGACAGACACTTTAGTTATCACCCAGCCCCACGGCTCCTCCAGTGGTTTCTGGAGGCAGAAGCAGCTGTTTCATTCATGTTCACTGTTCACAGATTCTCGGCTGGGCAGATACCCTTGGCATGACTCGGAAAAGGCAGACGTCAGCACAGATGAGTTTTCTAAGAAAGAGTCAATACTGGTAAGCGAATGAAGTCAATCTTGAGGGCCTTGACAGTGGCTTGGCCAGGCAGAACATCTGTGTGCAGTTTTGGCTTTTGTTCTCTAGAATAAGAGTCATGTCAGCTGTCCTAGGTATGCTTCCGGTGTGGCTGCTAAACTCCCAGAGGGGTCCTGGTCCTCGTACATGTCATGGGGAGAGGCTGTCCCATATCAAAGGTCATGGCCAAGTCTTACTCAACAAGCAGACTGTTTGGCAGCACCCTGTTGGCCTGCTTGGAGGCATCATGTGTGGCTTCTGTCCACAGCTGCCCCTCCAGGCCTCCCAGTTTCCAGTGGGATGGTGTGGGAGTCAGTGACTGGGATGGCCTTTCTCACTTACTCAAGGTGAGGGGGTGTGCCTAACTAAGGAACTTGCTGGAAATGAGCTGACCTTGTTTCTCTGAACTCCTAGATTTTTAAGCCTCTTGCAGGGTCTGAATAGGGCCTGGGATCACTCAGTTTAAAGGAAGAGTAGGGATCTGAACGAGGCCTGAAGAAAACTTAAATCCTCTGGATACAATTTTCTCATAAGTCAGTGTCCAAAAGGAAATCAGAAAAAGCTTAAATAGCCCTCAGACAATGCACTAACAACCAACAATGAATGGACTGTTGCTGTATTCGGGAAATGCACATAACACAGCATGGGAAGAAGTGGGAATGATTAGCTCATGAGGATCGTGTTCATCCATGCTCATGAAAAGCAAAACACCTTCATTCAAGTCTCAATTCATCAACAAGCATTTACCAAGCATTCACTACAGGCCAGCCTCTCTGCTGCAGTACAAAAGGTATGCAGAACAGCCCCTGGCCTCAAAGGCTCAGATTCTGAGCCTTACTTTGAATCCTAAATATTCCATTTTTCAGTATCTTCCGTACTTCTACAGTTGAAATCTACTTGCCATAGGGTACTCAGTTGCAGGCAACTTTAGCTGACTTGGAATGAAAAGAAATTCAGTAAACATATAACTGAAAGGCTGGAGGCTCAGAAACAGGGCAGAAACCATGAGAGACTGCACAGCAGGAAGCATCAGTGGGTAACCCCACAGGAATAAGTACAGGAATAAGGAATAACCCCATTGTCATCACGGCAAGGTCCAGGACTCCAGGGCTTGCACCATGCACACCCTGGCATTGGACTCGGCACACCATAGCCTGAGCCTCTGCCCCGGCTACCACTGACACCTGAAAGGCTTCTCTGCAGTCCCCGTTTCTTTTCATCATTAGTTGTCAGCTCTAAGTCTGGGTCCAGAGTTCTGAGCCACATGCCCACATCCTAGCTGCAAGGGAAGCTGGAAATAGGGTATCTGAACGTTTTTGTTTTTTAGGGGGAAGTGGGCACCCATGCATGAGGCAAGGAATTTCACAAACATAGGAAGGGGTTCAGATGCAAGCAGCCAAAATGAATCACAAATGTTCACCACACCTCCCATATCTTGCATAGAAATAGGAAATACGAATGTGAAAGAATAACAATTACTATTTTTTTTGACAGTCTCCCTCTGTTGCCCAGGCTAGAGTGCAGTGGCATGATCTCAGTTCACTGCAACCTTCATTTCTTGGGTTCAAGCAATTCTCATGCCTCAGCCTCCCAAGTAGCTGGGATTACAGGCGCCACCACCACATCTGGCTAATTTTTTGTATTTTTAGTAGAGACAGTGTTTCACCATGTTGGACAGGCTGGTCTCGAACTCCTGGCTTTAAGTGATCCACCCACCTTGGCCTCCCAAAGTGCTAGAATTACAGGTGTGAGCCACTGTGCCTGATCAATTTCTATGTTTTTTAAAGGAATTCTTCAGACTAGAAATTTTGCAGGTTATCAATGCAAAACAGAATATTCCCATTACCTTAAAGCATTCCCAAATGCTTCAACCGCTATCCCCATTTCCAGAACAACCACTGTTGTGAATTTTTTCTACCTTAGATGATTAGGTTGGCCTGTTCTAGAATTTCTTGCAAATGACATTGTTCAGTATCTACTCTTTTCTTTTGTCACTTAAAATAGTATTTTAATGTTTTATTCTTCTTAAGAAAAATTTTTAAAAAGTAGTTAATTTCAGGCCAGGCACAGTGGCTTATGCCTGTTATGTCAGCACTTTGGGAGGCTGAGGTGGGTGGATCACTTAAGGCTTGAGACCAGGAGCTCAAGACCAGCCTGGGCAACATGGCAAAAACTTGTCATTATAAAAAATATGTATGTGTGTGTGTGTGTATGTGTACAAAAACTAGCTGGGCATGGTGGTGCATGCCTATAGTTCCAGCTACTCAGGGGGCTTAGGTGGGAGGATCACTTGAGCCTAAGAGGTTTGAGGCTGCTGTGAGCTGTGACTGCACCACCACATTCCAGCCTGAGCAAATGAGCCAGGCCCTGTCTCAAAAAAAGTGGTTAATTCCTTTTTCTTACTGATTTTATTTCATTTATACGACCATATCATAGTTTGTGCTCCCATTCTCTTGTTGATGGACATTTAGGCTGTCTCCCCTTTTCTGCTATTATAAATAAAGCTGCTGTGACCTGGTACAAGGTTTTTGAGGTTATAGGTTTTTATGTCTCTTACATAATACTTAGGAGTAGAATTATTGAGTTGTAGGGTAGGCATATATTTAATCTTATAAGAAACTGACAGGCATTTTTTTCAAAAATGGTTGAAGCATTTTACACTCCTACTAAAGATGTGTGTGAGAGTCCAGGTTACATGACATCCTTCCAACATTCAGTTTTTCAGTCTTCTTAATCTTAGCCTTTCAGGTGGGTGTGTAGTGCTATCTTATTATGATTTTAATTTATACTCCTCTGATGATTAATGGTATTGAGCACTTTGTCACATGCTTATTGGCCAGTAGTATGTCTTCCTTTGGGAAGTATCTGTTCACATCTTTTGTCCATGTTTAATGGAGTTCTTTTACTTTTGAGATTCAACTTGCTAGTAGCTAAGAATTTTATACCTCCATATTCACTAAGAATATTGGCATGTAATTTACTTTTATTATAATAGCCTTGTTTGGTTTAGGTATCAGGTATCAGCCTTCTTTGGGTTTGGATGCTCTCATAAAATGCATTGGGACGTATTCTCTCTTCTTCTATTTTATAAAATAATTTAGGTAACATCTCTTTTTCCACCCTTATATTTACAACCCATTTCTGACTTTATATTTGTACTGTGCTTATAGATAGCATAAAATTGGGTCTTGCTTTTTCTTCCAATCTAACAGTCTTTGACTTTTAATTGGAGTGTTTTAGTCAATTTTCATTTAATGTAATTACTGATGCAGTTATTTATTACTTGTTTTAAGTTTGTCTGATCTCTTCTTTCCCCACTGCTCTTCCTTCCTGGTTTCTTTAGAGTTTTAAGAGATTTTACTTTTAAAATTACATTTTAATTTACTTACTGACTTCTTGCAGACTGAAGATGCCAAAACTATAAACAGAAGCCAGAAATTGTGGTCTTCAAGCCGCTCGGTCTTTGCTAATTTACTTCATTGTCACCTTCCCTCACCACCTATTTCCCTTACTCCTATAAGTGAGCTTGGCTAAAACTGTATTATGAGTTACAATCACTGGGCTGAGAGGACTCCCAGACATTTTGTTAAATAAGAACAACCTGTTATGAAGCTTTCCCTGTCTTATTTATGATTGAAGGGTACCACAATACCACTGCCTCAGAGAAAAAGCCTGTTTTCTCAAATGCTTTTCTCTTTGGTCACATATCCCAGGCTTAAGTTCAAATACTGAACCAATGACTTCTAAGTGGTTGAGTTTATTATTAAAGATGTCCTTTAAACATTGCCTAAATCCTGACTGGTACAGCTAGAGGTGGCAAGGAGTGAGAGCTAATGTCAAAATGCTCTGACCGGTACAGCAGGAAAATGCTAACATCCACCCCAATCAGATGCTCCTTCTTCAACCACACCATACCACAAATCAACAACAAAAAAACCCTACAGTGGTGGGGTTCCCTTTCTAAAATACCTGCCTCCTGATGGGACTGTTAGAGCAGGATGATTTTGAAAAGCGTGTAGACTCACCAGGATTACAAAGTTGGCTGAAAGCTGAATGGGATCCTCAAATGTATTTTTTGAACATTTGGATTTAAATGCTTTGGGGTCACTGGGCGCGGTGGCTCACGCCTGTAATGCTAGTACTTTGGCAGGCCAAGGTGGGTGGATCACCTGAGGTCAGGAGTTCAAGACCAGCCTGGCCATCATGGTGAAATCCCATCTTTAAAAAATAATAAATAAATAAATAAATAAATAAATAAATAAATAAATGCTTTGGGGCAGGATAAGAACTCTCCAGTGATTGTCAGGTCCAGCCACTCTCTATTGTGTTTTGACTGGCCCAAGGAGTTATTTATGTTAGTAGCCCTTGTGGCAAGTTCTGTTTACAGGCATCTAGAAGAATACAAGAAAGCTTGCATGCTGGCTGGGCCCTTGGCACCTGAGTAAAGGTCCAGAAACCAGACAGCCTGAGCAGCCACTGATTCATATCTGCGTGGGACCAGTAAAGACATGGAAAGTCTCTTCATAGGCCCCAAGTTCCAGCCTGCCAGTCCCAGGCCCAGCTGCTCTCACAAGTTATTTAGCTTCCTCTTTATGGTCACACAAGCTAACAGTTGGAAAAATCCACCTGAACAGCCTAATTTTATATCTCAAAAGTTCAGGGCCGGGCGCGGTGGCTCACGCCTGTAATCCCAGCACTTTGAGAGGCTGAGGCGGGAGGATCATGAGGTCAGGAGATTGAGACTATCCCGGCCAACATGGTGAAACCCTGTCCCTACTAAAAAATACAAAAATTAGCTGTGCGTGATGGCACGTGCCTGTAGTCCCAGCTACTTGGGAGGTTGAGGCAGGAGAATTGCTTGAACCTGGGAGGCGGAGGTTGTAGTGAGCTGAGATCACACCACTGCACTCCAGCCTGGCGCCTGGCAACAGAGCAAGACTCTGTCTCAAAAAAAAAAAAAAAAAAAAATTAAGGCCTAACCAGCACCATTTGTAGGCAAGGATCATAAAGAACAAAGTTGGATAACCCTGTACATCTCAGGAACGACTTGAGTTTATTGAATGAAATGGAGTTGCCCTAGGTCCTCGGAACTTCGGAGGAAAGCCTGGAACTCTGGTGGAGCTCCAGAGCCACAAATCCAGGACTGAATGGTGGTGACAGCCTGTCCTATGGCCTCTCTGCCCCTAGTGTGATGCCACTTCCCCACTCCTCAACTGGGACCCCGCGGTGCTGGCCAGACGCATCTTCCTCTCTCACCATTCACATACTCTTAGTGACTTCCGGTGCCCTCAGTGGAAATCCCAAATCAGTGGCTTGGCTCATAGTAACTCTTCAGCTTGCATTCTCCCCGCACCACTCTCCCCACTTTCTGACCCCAACATTGCACGGGTAACAAAATGTGTCATGCCCGGCCTGCAGCCCCGTCGTTCCCTCCTCCTGGGTCACACACCCTGGTCCCATCCCCACTGGATCAGTGTCCTGTTGCTGCTGTAACAAATGTCCACAGACTTTGTGGCTTAAAACAAAACAGGCCAGGCATGGTGGCTCACACTTGTAATCCCAGCACTTAGGGTGGCCAAGGCATGTGGATCACTTGAGGTCGGAGTTCTAAACCAGCCTGGCCAAACATGGTGAAACCTGTCTCTACCAAAAACACAAAACTTAGTGGGGCATAGTGGCAGGTGCCTTTAATCCCAGCTACTTCGGAAGCTGAGGCAGGAGAATCGCTTGAACTGGGGAGGCGGAGGTTGCAATGAGCCGAGATTGCACCACTGAGCTCCAGCCTAGGTGACAGAGGGAGACTCCATCTCAAAAACAAAAACAAAAAATAAACAAAACAAATTTAGTAGCTCAGAGTTCTGGAGGCCAGAAGCCTGAAGGCAATTTCACTGGGCTGAAGTCAGCGTGCAGGCCAGGCTGGCTCCTTCTGGAGGCTCTGAGGTTAGAACCTGTTTTCCTGCTTCATCTGCTTCTAGGGGCCACCTGTGTTCCACGGCTTGTGGGCCCTTCCCGCTTCAACGCACACCCTCCAATCTCTGTAGTGAGGTCACAAGGCCTTCTCTTCCACTGTGGTCAAATCTTCCTCTGCCTGCCTCTTATAAGAACCCTGGTGACACATGCGGGGATGCCCAGATAATCCAGGACAACCTCTTACCTCAAAACCCTTAATTCAGTCACATCTGCCACGTTCCATATGCCTCATACGGTGACACTGATAGATTCCGGTGATTAGGATGGAGATGTTTTGCAGGTTACCACACTCACCAAGCTGGCAACTCCCTATCTGCCCTCCAGGTTCTGCTCAGACTTCATCCTTCTCCTCTGAGTGGCCTCCCCAATCCTCAGGGCTGTGTTTGGGGCTTCACCTTTGCCATCCATAGTGCTGACAGGCTCCCCCCTGAAGCTCCCAGTAACCTGGATTCTAACTGCCTTTTCACCTCCCTTCTCTCAGCGATTAACAGTTTGAGGGCTGGGATCTCATCTGTTTTTTCCCTCTCAATATCCTAAAGGTCTGGCACAGCATACATGCTCGAGATATGTTTGCAGGAAGGAAGGGGTCCCTTCTGGCTGACAACTCCAGGATAAAAACCTCTGATGATGTGGGTACAGAGGTCCCCTATTTAAAGTGATAAGGGACCCCCAAGAAAGTAGGGCTATGGCTGGGAGTGCTGGTGGACCAGGCCACATTATGCCTTGGGGCTATGCCACTTATGTCTGGACTCCAGAGCTTTGCACAAGTATGCAACAGACAACCACCAAGAGACCCCCTAGGTCCCTCTGGTCACGTCCATTGCTCACTGCAACTTTCCTGGTCACTCTGACCCCAGGAACATGGCCTTGGGGGGAAAGTGCTGGGCGTCCAACGTCACTGTGCCTCTGAGGTGGTCTGTGACTTAGACATTTATTAACTTTTCAAGGAAACACAATCATTAGGCAAATTCCATCCACTTATCAGGGAAGATATAAACATCAGCAAACATTAACCCAGACCCATGGGTTTACAGCTCACAGCTGCCCCTGGACACCCTGGCAGTGCCAGCTTGCTCCAGGTCTGGGTAGCTGGTTGAAGGGAAAAAACAGTCATGTTCAAGAGATCCAGGAATGTGACCCTTGGAATGCAGGCCTCTGCATCACCAATGTTTGTGAATCAGCAGGAAACACAAACACACATCCCCTCCAAGTCTGAATGCTATCTCACGCTGCATCTGTTTATTTCTGACAAGGCTAACCTAGTTTTAATGATTTATACTAAAACTATAAGCCACTAAAAATGTCCTGCAGAAGGAGGACACAAGGGAAAGAAGTCTTGGTAACTTGAGACTCTGCTGCAGCAGGCGCCCTGCTTTTAACCCTCGCTGGCAGCAAGCTTCAGCTATTTCTGGGGGGTCCTTTGCTGCGTGGTCAAGGCAGAAAGGGTGGGAGAGGTTTCTGTGAGTTTCTGTTGGAGGGGTATGGGTGGAAACAGAGTTAGGGAGTCCAGTCTATCTTCAAAAAGCATAAACCTCTCCGAGACTGCTAAGGCCAGGACAATAAAGGACTGAGAAGCCCCCTCCATGAAGCCCACCAGGCCACTCTGCTATCCCGATCCCCTCAGGTGGCTGGGTGCTGGCTGCTGGACATTCTGGAACTCACAGTGAAAGCACTGGTCTTTTTGGAAGCACCAACAGCTTTGCTCCAAGATGATCCCTCAGCTGATAGTCTCTGGCCCTTTTTATGCAGTTCAGAGGCCTTCTCTCCCTGAATTTCCCCAAGAAGTTCCCCTCCACCCTCTACTTCCCCCCTCCCTCCCCACTGCGCTTCATCTTCAAGCTACACCACCACTCTGCTACCCTCTCCAACCAGAGTCCCGTGCCTCCAGCATCCTGGGAAAGGGAGAAAGACGACCACAAGAGAGGGATTTCAGGATGAATAAGGACAATGCATTTGAGTTTCTCACGTCACATAACTTGTATCAATTATATAAAACTTGGATTTCTTTTCTCTGTCATTAATCCTGTTTGACAGGCAGTCTAGGGTCATAATTAAGAACATGAATTTGGGGATCAGACAGACCTGGGTTAGTGGTGGCTTTGTCATTCATAAGCTGTATGCTTTTGAGGAAGCTAACCCACCATACTCTTCCTCAGTTTCCCTACCTGTGCCCACTAAAAGAACAGTGATACCCAGCTCACAGGGCAGTTATGAGAAGGAAATGAAATCTTGCATGAAAAGGTTTAATGATTCTTTGTATGCATAGTGAGTAATCAATAATCATTAGTGATTGTGACTGACATAATAGGATTGTGGGTAATATAAAGACAATGCAAAGAAATTTTGGTTGGAAAATGCTGGTGAATCAACCACTGTGACCTCTGTCTTATATTCAGGGTGGATGGAGTTGAGTGGGAAACTTTCCCCAAAGCACTTGGGATGTAAGTTCCTACAGGGACGAGATTGTGAAAGCCACTTCCAAATACCACTTGGATCTTCAAGGAAACAATCATCATATCTTAATCCTGCATTGCTTCTGTTGAGAATCTGGCCCAGAGAAAAGCATTTCAACAGACACGATCACACGCAGTTTTTGTGCTGGGGAGGGCTTCTGGGCCATCCAGCTTCAGCGTGTCGGTCTGAGAAAAAAGGGCAAATGGTTCAGGAATCACTTTTACTCACCTAGCCAGCAGCCTGATGGGGCCAAAAGCTACTTTATCAGGTCAGAGCCTTTAAAGAAGGAACTGCTCAGGCCTGAAGTCACCACAAACAGATCCAGCTGGTTTTTGTGGTGGGTAATGTTTGTTTGACATTATGTCCAGATGTCTAGATTATGAGACACATACCGTTAGCATCAAAAAGTGTTTATAAAGTTCTTAGTTGAGCTCCGTAGTGAGTTAGATAGATCTTGGCATAAATCAAACTGAAACCAATTTACAGGCGCCATCCATATAAGGAAGGGGCTGGAGCCAGTCCCTGGTTTCAAAAAAGTGGTAAGAAACCAAACTAAAGAAATTATCTGTGAGCAAAAAAGGACTTGCTCAATGTTCTCAGCTGTTTTCCAACTCCAGGAAAAATGCTAAATCATGGACATGGCAAAATAATCAGGGGCTTTGTTAAGATCTGTTTTCCTAGGGGAGCCCAGGACAGGGAGAGGGCCCCCACCCTGGGAACACTTGGCTGATCTTCATTGCTGGGCATTTAATGAGATGCCCTGCTTAGCAACCTCTTAGGAGCGTGAGAAGTCAGCACTCCACCTCCCTCCCAAATGAAAAAACCTGCCTCAGCTGTGAGGGTTACCCTTTCTCGGCCTTTCTTTGAAACCTAAGCATCCACATCCTCTATTTGAGGGTGACTTTCTCTCCTGGCAGAGAAGTGGAAATAGTTTTATTGGTTCTTGGTTTTTTAATACCCTCGTGTTGGCTATAATTTCAGATTTATATTTTTAGATTTGACTTTGGGTAGCAGAATAGAACACAAACAGACCAGGTCAAGAGCTTCCATATGGAATCAGCTGGAGATAACATTTGCTCCCCTCCTGGGAAATGCTCTTAGCATAGCGTCCTAAGAAGGAAACTGTCCATAAGTGTCATTCTTATGAAAAAAAGATGAAAGTAAAAATAAGAGCCTTCATCAGCTGACTTAATTTCAGCAAAGTCCTGCTTACACCTGGGCCTTCGACAATGACAATAAGCTTCTCCACAAACATACTAATAGGTTTGTAGCATCTGAAAAATCATTTACTTTTCACAGTTAATTATAAAAGAGCTCTATGACTGAGTTGCTATCTGTTATCTTTAAAATAGTCAGCAAATTACACCCTGTATTAGTTTGTTCATTTTCACACTGCTGATAAGACATAGCCGAAACTGGGCAATTTACAAAGGAAAGAGGTTTAACGGACAACTCACAGTTCCAAGTGGCTGGTGAAGCCTCATAATCATGGGGAAAGGCAAGGAGGAGCAAGTCACATCTTACATGGATGGTGGCAGGCAAAAAGAGAGCTTATGCAAAGAAACTCCCATTTTTAAAACCATCAGATCTTGTAAGACCCATGCACTATTACAAGAACAGTACGGGAAAGACCCTCCCCCATGTGATTCAATCATCTTCCACTGGGTCCCTCCTACAACATGTGGGAATTATGAGAGTTACAAGATGAGATTTGGATGGAGACACAGAGCCAAACCATATCACATCCTTTGATGGATAAGAGGTGAAGGAATTGGAAAATAGAGGAAGAAACACACTTCACCCTCATGCCACTCCATTTCTCATAAATGTTTAAACTACTCAGGCAAACTTTCTTTTTTTTTTTTTCTTTTTTGTTTGAGATAGGGTTTTGCTCTGTCACCCAGGCTGGAGTGCAGTGGTGCAATCACAGCTCACTGCAACCTTGACATCTTAGGCTAAAGTGATCCTCCTGCTTCCATCTCCCAAGTAGCTGAGACCACAGGTCTGTGCCACCAAGTGCAGATAATTTTTAATTTTTGGCAGAGACAGGGTCTCACTATGTTTCCCAGGCTGGTCTCAAACTCCTGGGCTCAAGCACTCCTCCTGCCTCAGCCTCCCAAAGTGCTGGGATTACGGGCATAAGCCACCATGTCCAGCCTAGGCAAACTTCCTTAAGCAAATTGAAGATAAATTTGAAATATTGGAGTAACTGGTGATAAAGTATTTCCTGCTGACAACTTAAAGCAAATAATGTTGCTGTCAAACCTTTACCACTGAGGTCAGTTGGCAATTCAGAGCAACCCTGGCATCAAAGAAATTCTGAAAGTGGATTCAGTGTGCTTAGAGCAAGGTTAGAAGACAGAACATTTGATCTAAATGCTAAGATGGGAAATTGAGTCTTTGTATTCTGTTGAGTGAGCACACAGAGAATTTTCTAGAGATACTTGATTTGATTTTAGTTTTTGAAATATGGTCTCACTGTGTTGCCCAGGCTACTCAAACTCCTGGGCTCAAGTGATCCTCCCTCCTCAGCCTCCTGAGCAGCTGGGATTACAGGTGTGAGCTGCCACACCCAGCTGTGAAATACTTGGTTTTAAAAAGTTGCATTTGTGTGGATGGGGCATGCTAGAGGGTAAGACTAGAGAATAACCTCCTAGAAGCAATGATTATCACCTGGGCTAAGTTATCATTGTGTCTCTAGTAGACGCTGTGAGACTCACAGTAGGGGCTGAATATTTGAGGACGACAATCATCTTTAGGCATTGTCTACTCTACACAGACACTAGAGGGGCCCCAGCAGCCCTCTGGTCATAACACTCCATGGTCAGGTCCACAGGCTTTGGTGTCAGCTGGACTGGACTGGAATCTTAGCTCCACCTTTCACCAGCAAGTAATTCAACTTCTCTGTGCCCTGCTTTCTCTATCTGTCAAATGGAGATGATTATACAACTTGTATCTTTCAAGGTCCTTGAAGGATAACTGAGGTGATGCATGCAAAAGCTTCAACATGCGTGTCAGCCATAGACTAAAAATGCATTTGATGTGAGACTCTCCTCTATCTCCCAAAGGCCACAGCAAGAGGGTGATGTCATCAGGAAGCTTGTATTAAAGTTATGTAGACGTTAAAGACCAGTTTCAAGCAGGCTTAAAACAAAAAATGTCAATATACACTGTTGCTCCCTTTTTTAAAAAAAATTTAAAAAAAAAGAAGAAGAAGACAAGGTGCTTTGCAAATAGCAGAGATTTTGAAGGGCTGCCTAGAATAAAAATGTATCAAATGCCAATAAATTTTAATTAGTAGTTGATATCAGAAAAATATCACACAGAGGTAACCAGCCCGGGTACAATGGCTCACACTTGTAATCCCAACACTTTGGGAGGCCGAGGCAGGAGGATTGCTTGAGGCCAGCCTAGGCAACAAGGCAAGACTTCCTCTTACCAAAGAAAATTAAAAATTAGCTGGGCTTCATGGTATATACCTGTAATCCCAGCTAACAGGCCGAGGTGGGAAGATCCCTTGAGCCTAGGAGTTCAAGGCTGTAACAAGCTATGAGTGCACCACTGCACTCAAGTGTGGACAACAGAGCGAGACTCTGGCTCAAAAAAAAAAAAAGATAACCCATCTTTTCTACTAAGACCATACACTGGGCCTCCCTTCCCCCATGCCTATAGACTTCTACAATGATGGATATAAATACTGTAGATATATTTTTTTGTGAAACTCCTAAGGCATACCAAATTCTCAAAGTGATGTTCATTCCTATTTCAGTATGTTTTAGACCCGGGGTCCTCAACCCCCACTGACTGGTACAGAAACTGGGCTGCACAGCAGGAGGTGAATGGCAGGTGAGCAAGCATTACCGGCTGATCACCATCCTCTGTCAGATCAGCAGTGGCGTTAGATTCCCACAGGAGCATAAACCCTATAGTGAACTGTACATGTCAGGGATCTAGGTTGCTCACTCCTTATGAGAATCTAATGCCTGATGATCTGAGGTGGAACAGTTTCATCCTGAAACCATCCCTCCCCCCATCCACCCCGGCCCATTGCTGTTGGTGGAAAAATTGTCCCTGGTGCCAAAAAGGCTGGGGACTGCTGTCTTAGACCATTATCTGGCAGAAAGATTGCAGTTTAAATAAATTCCTACATTTATTCAACAGTGATATATTGAGTGTACATCATTAGGTGCCAGGAACAGTTCTAGACACTGGGATGACCATATCGGTAGACACATTCCTGTCCTTGCAGTGTTTGCACTCTAGAAATACTTCTCACTGGAGACAAACAGAAATTACCTAGCGGGACATTTCTTTGGATTCTAGCATTAGTTAGCGGTGAATTATCTAAGAAAGAAGATGTCAAAGGCTCTGTGTAAGGAATGATGGCCAGGTATTTGGAAACTGAGTTGAAACCCCCAAGCAGGTTCCCGGGGGGCTCCCATCCTGGAAGAGCACCTGGTCTCTATCTTTGACATGGAGGATGTGTGCCTCCCTCAGGCCAGGCTGGTTCTTCAAAACTAAGCAACTCAGGTAGTTTTTGAAAAAAGCATTGCATTTCCCACAGAGTGGCCTTTAGTGCGACAACAGGAGGGGATAAACTCAACAAACCGTGTGCAAGGCCTGGAGCGAATATGCAGGAAAGAAATGGCAAGGAATGAGGCTTGAGAAGGGGAAGTCCTGGAGGTCTGGCTGAGCCTCCCGCTGCTATGTCTGGCAATTTCAGGGATCAGCGTGCCTGTGAGGAGGAGGAGTCCAGTTAGTGGTTGGTTGATGAATCTTTTGAAGCTCTCAACAGTAAGCCGCAAAGGCTGGCTCTGGTAATCAAAGAGAAAGGAGTTTATGGAAAGGGAATTGGCTAGTTCACAGACATAGCAAGAGCCTGGAGAAGCAATTTCACAGAACGATGTCCAAATCCCTGAGCACTGTCAGGACAAGGAAGCTGCTACCACCAAGCTCCCAGCCCAGCCACTCCACTGATGCTGTTTTAACCCCATTTCTTCCCAAAGAAACCTCTGCTACCTGCCTTGCCAGCAAAGTGGGTTCTGCAAGGTCCTCACTTCCAAGTCCAGGTCCCCCACGGGTAACTAGATTGGGAGAACCCAGCTCACCTTACTTGTGCTCTTTTGCAAAATGAGTTTTCTGGGTTGTTTCTGGTGAAAGCAGGACTTACAAAGCAGGACATTTCCCAAGTAGAGCAAAGGTGAGTTTAAAAAGTTGCTGGACAGCCAGGAAACATGGCAGGTGTCTGTTTCATTCAGCTTCTTACCAGGCCACAAGGCCAACCTCCATCATCCACCCATGTTAAGCTCAACATCAACACAACAGCATTCTCCCCTGACACAGCTCAGCTCTCCCTCATGCAGGCTAAAGACTCCTCTTCTGCCTGAAGTGGAGGTAGCTCAAACTCAAAGTCAAACGGTAGTGGGCATTCTGAAGTCAAACAAACAAAACAGTAGCCACCTCATCTTTTACTGGAGAAAACTAGCAAGAGTATTTATGGCATAAAACTTTTGGGGAGCACTTGCTTGATTAAAGAATTATCAAGAACCCAGTGGGGCCAGGCGTGGTGGCTCACATCTGTAGTCCCAGCATTTTGGGAAGCCAACGTGGAAGGATCACTTGAGCCCAGGACTTCAAACCAGCCTTGGTAACATAGGAAGACCCCGCCTCTACCAAACATTAAAACATTAGCTGGGCTTGGTGGTGCATGCCCAGTTCCAGCCAAGACTACAGGCTACTCAGAAGGCAGGAGGATCACTTGAACACAGAAGTTTAAGGCTGCAGTGAGCTATGCTTGCGCCACTGCACTCCAGCCTGGGCAACAGAGAGACCCTGTCTTCAAACAAACAAACAAAAACCAGTGGGCACCTCTCCTTTTGTTTATTTACATTGATTGATTGATTGATTGACTGATTGATTGTAGACAGAGTTTCTCTCTCTTTTGCCCCTGCTGGAGTACAGTGGCGCAATCGCAGTTCACTGCAACCTCTATCTCCCAGGTTCAAGAAATTCTCGTGCCTCAGCACCCCAAGTAGCTGGGATTATAGGTGCACACTATCATGCCTGGCTAATTTTTGTATTTTTTATAGTGATGGGGTTTCCCCATGTTGGCCAGGCTGGTCTCAAACTCCTGACCTCAAGTGGCCTGCCCGCCTCAGCCTCCCAAATTGCTGGGATTACAGGCATGAATCACCGCATCCAGCCGGGCACCTTTCCTTTTAAGAGCTCATTTATTCCTTGCCCTCATGCAGGAGAGAAGAGCTTTCCCAGAATCAGCTCTCCAGCTTCCTCTGAAGCGACAGAGGCTTTGGATTCTGGGCGCCACATGTCTGGGAACGGAGCTGCCCCCTCATAAGGGCTCAAGATGTCACTGTCCAGACTGGCTGCACTGGTGGACTCTGAGCCTTGAGCACTGCCTCTCCTCCGTTGTGCAGCCCTGAGCCAGGTTGTGAAGTTCCCTTTCAGAGCCCAAAGTCTCCCAATTAATTACTCTCCACATCCCTTTTCCCCTAAGCTGCCTCTGGAAAAGCATCACAGTCAAGTGTGAGGGATCATTCATTCATATCTGGTTACCTTAGAATCCCAGCAGCACTTTCGGGTCCCCCAGAGAGGGTGTCCTATGACCCACAGGCTGAGGCTCCGAGTGTGAGAATGCTGCCTAGGGTTACCCAGGAACTGACAGCAGAACTGGCGCTAGCATCCAGCTCTTTGCTCTCCTACCACAGCACCTTTTGTCCAGGGATATTTGCATTTTAATAGAGAATGAAGACTTAAGCCAAAGGACTGTCTCCTGTTGTGAAATATCGGTCACCTTTGAGCCCTCATGCTAAGGATTACTGAGGGTCAGCTCAGCCTTTTCCAGGAAGCCACCGGCAGGTCAGGATAGAGTGAACAGAGCTGCAGCCCTGTGGTACCAGCACCCAATGGACCCCTGATGCCCTCCACTCACAGACACTTCAGACCATTAGCCTAGAGGAAGGGAGCCCATTTTCCAGGCCATCCCAGCCCACGGCTGTAAAGTCTCAGCAGCCCAGGGCCAAGTGAACATGTTTCTTTTTCACTCCTAACACTCAGGGAAATGCTAGCCCCTTGAGCATGCTAGCCAAATTCAGCTTCTGTTACCAGCTCAGTTAGCAAAGCATGTGTTAGAGGAGAATCCACGGGATTTCAAGTGCTCTCCTCTTTCAAATAAAGGAGTTGGGCCATATGACCTTTAAAGTCCTTCTGGGCCCAAATCCATGAGAATCCCAGTGGAAGAGGACTTATCATGGAAGAGCCTCTTGCAAACAGGTCCTGGAGAAAGGTGCAGTTAGGGCTTCAAAGCCTGTAGACTGTGAACTTATCTGCATTCTAAGCATAACCTGAAATGGGAGAACAGTCACGGCTCTGGTGCCAATAGCCAAGATGTTTTGATGACAGCGCTGGTTTACTCATGGCATGAGGAGGTGAATGCCCGAGAGTCTGTGGAGTCAGGGACATCTGTCTCATGCTGTCTGCGCTGGCCTTTGCCTGCTCAATATTCAGGGAGCTGAAAGCAAGGTTCGGGGCTGCTGCCTCTTCTGGGAACCTGCCAGCCTTTCTCACTGCTCTGCCACACCTATTGCCCCCAATGGACACCCTCAATCCTGTCACTCAGCTGAACAAATGCTGCAGTGTTCATTTAATTTCTCAAATAAGGTTTTTCATCTGCTTAAAGGATGGATGAATGTCAATCTCTGCAAAAAAGTGTTATGATCCTATTGAAGCTGTGGCTTCACCATCCAGTCTCAGAGTAAGATCATGATACATGAAAGATAGTCTAGCCACCAAAAAGCAATTCGAAGTAACATAAGTCTTTTATTTGTACTTCTTGGCGATCCTAAAGAAGACAGATGTCAGGCAATAACAGTTCTCAGCCCTCTCTTCCGTCTGCTTTCTTCTTAACCCACAAACGCCCTAGCTTCTCTTGCCTCTGAAATCTTGGGGAAACTCTCTCTAATACTAGTCTGGGTGCTTCTAATCCTTCTACCCACTTGACCCAAGAGCTTGGCTGGCAACACAGAGCCCTGTGGGGAAACAGGGAGGGCAGCGCTGATCCATCAGGACAGCTATTCCTGAGCAGGACCAAATGTCTATCAAGGCAGGTGAGCGCTCATCCAGCACACATTTGGGGCCACTTCCTTTGGATCCACCCTACTTTCTCATTCTGAAAAAAATACGTGTAAGTTTCAGATTTGTTGTGGCACCTCCGAATAGAAGGTCGGTGGGGACCAGGGGACAGAGGTAGAAGAAACAGCAGTACCCATGAAAGAAAACTGTTGCAAGTTACTGGTGGGAGTTACCGACGTGAACAGAAGAAAGGAGAGAGAAGAGTGGTGATGATGCTGATTGGTTGCAGTCAATGGGCGTGTCTATTATGCTGAAGCTGGCGCAACAGGTAACAGCTGTAACAATACTAATCTTCACTGTGTTGATTATGTGCCAGGTAGTTTACACTCTTCCATGTATACCATGACAACTCCGCAAGGCACTCTTTTTCTGTTAGGGAGAGCATTTAAAGCTTAGGGAAGTTAAACCGTGTGCTCAAGGCCTCACGTGTCCATAAGTGGTGGGGTCAGAATTTGAACCTAACAATCTGATCAGAAACCATGCTTGTAACTTCTGCCCACACTCTACTTCCTCCTCACAAAGCAAGGTCCCATTCGGGAGGGTGGAAAGAGGGGTACACAGAAACTCAAACAAGGCCATAGGGCACATGGGCAGCACTGGTGCTCTCTGCGCAGAGAACGATAGGAGCAGGGGAAAATCCCACTATCATGAGATGTGCTGCTTAGGAAATTCTGCATGGGCATTACCTTAGTCAACACAGTGAACTGCTGCAACAAAAACCCCATGCTATTAAAAGTGTATTTCAGGCTCACATAAACTCTAATTAGACATTTCTGGTCGGGCAGCAGTCCTGGGCTTTTCCTCCACCCAGTAACTCAGGGATCCAGGCCTCTACCCCTTAGTGATACGAGCTGGGGAAGAGAGAGAGGAAAGCCACACTGGATACTTAACCACCTCAGCCAGAAACTGACACATCTCTCAGGTTCTTATTTCACTGGCCAGAATGAAGGACATGGGGTTGAGAGGCTGGGAAATGGAGTTCCTGGTTAGTCACCTGCTTCTCAACAGCAGATTTGTACTGTGGAGATCAAGGAGTCAAGGAGATCATGACTTTTTAGGGGTCAACTAGCCATTTCTATCACACTTGAGAGAAAGAGGGGAGGGTGATATGATGATCTGGTACAGGTAAGTAAATGGCACATGAATTTCAGCATTATATGGGCTGCATTGGATGTAGGACAACCCAGGGATGCAGGCTGGGTCCTTCTCTTAAGGAGTGACCCCAGGAGGTCAGGCTCATTCCCCAGTTATCTGTAGCCTGCTGAATCTTAGCCTAGGCACACTGATTGGGTCTGCCCCAGCACACAGTCCAATGTCACTGAATCTGACCCCAAAGGCATCCTTGCCAGGGATTTGGTTTCTGAGAGCAAGGCCATCCTTCCTGTGGGCTGAGCTAGAATCAGTTCTGTCTGGTCACGTGACTTACTGAGGTTTTTAATAAGCCTTTGTCGACTGGTGACTCTGGGAGTTCAAGCAAGAAGTATTGAATCCCAGTATCTAAATTTGCAGACTACAGACATTTACAGAAAGAATTTGAATTAATGTGGCTGTCAGAAGGGAAAGGGGCCAGAAAAAAGGGTGGACAGATTCTGAGCAAGAAAAAACACACCAGGCTGTTCTCAGAATCATATTTCAAATTCCGAGTTTTTATGTCTTTTTTCCCCCATTAATTATGGATTATGTGTCTCTTGGAAGTTTGTTAATATTATTAGTTTTGGAAAGGCGTTTCCTGCTTCTTTTCCGTATGCAACTATTTATTTAGTCAGCTGGTTCTCATTTCTGAGTGTAGGTTCAGTGGCCCAGCTGAAGGATAATGGACTGAAATGTCTCAGATGAAACCCGAATAAATAAAGAACTTTGATTCCTGTTTTCCAGGAGTGGATAACACAGTATTGAATCCATTGGAACTAACCTGGCCTCTTTAAAAATAAATGCTCCAAGATGGAAATAATAATGGATTTGAAAACACTTGAGCTACACATTTTCTGAAACGCCAGCTCTCTTTCTGCATATCTGAGGCTTTGTACTTGGAAGACGGTCTACAACTACCCTCAAAAATACCTCGCAGAGGAAAATTGTAAAATTTCCCTTGGTTTCCATATGAGGAAACAGATTCTTAAAAAGACAAACATCTCTCCAAGATCATGGGGCGAGCACAGAACTTGGAGACCCTGATTCCCAATTTCTGACCCCCTGATCAATTTCTATCAAATGGCTGAAAGGACTACAGGATAGACTTATACAGATCTAGTGGGTCGTTACGAGAACGTTTAGGATAATTGTAGGAATTTCCATTTAAAATTAGTGTTCAGTGCCTTAGTCAGCATTAGAAAGTCACATTAAAAAACCTCCAAAGAGTCACTTGAGTCCAGGAGGTTGAGGCTGCAATGAGCTGTGATCATACCACTGCACTCCAGCCTGGGCCACAGAGCAATACAAAACAAAAAAAGCCTCCAAAAGATGAAAGTTTGCCTTTATTTGAAACCCTTGAGGTGGAGGTTGCAGTGAGCCGAGAAAGTACCGCTGCACTCCAGCCTGGGCGACAGAGCGAGACTCTGTCTCAAAAAAAAAAGTAAAAAGAAACCCTTGCATACCCATCAGCCTCACTCCACCTGCCTGGTTCCACTGCATGCTTCCACTATGACACCTTGACGCTTCTCTCATTTCAGTACCGCAGCTCTCTCAGTTGCCTTCTTGATTCCCCCTTCCTGCCACTCGGGTGACACGCTTCCCTCTCTGCACAAAGAGCAGCCAGTTTGAGTGGGCAGGGTTCAGAGAGAGAGTGGTCTTGAGGGCACAAACTCTTGTGTGTTCCATGGCCCGGATGTGGGCTGTGGTGGACAGGACCAGGCTCAGCTGCTCCAATAGGTTGATGGGACAGAGTTGAGGTAGCACGGCAGGTCACGACCTTGGCCACAGGGGCAGATGGGACTCTGAACCAGAGATGGCATCAGAGGCAGCTGTAGAGTAGACAGCTGTGGTGTCATGAAAAGGGTACTTGGGACATGAAGTCAGAAACCCTGACTTCAAATCCTGCCTCTGACCCGTTACCAACTGTGTGGCTTTGGACAAATGGTTAACTTCTCTGAATTTGACTTCCTCATCTATAAAGTGGAGGCTACCACAATATTAGCAACACATATGGAGCTCTGAATATATCCCTGATGTCTCTCTGTGCACTTTTACATATATGAACTCATTTAAATCTCACACCAGCACTATGGAGTGTGTACTTTCACAGTATACAGTTAGGGAAACAGGCACAGAGAGGTTCACTAACTCGCCCCAGATCTCATGGCTTGCGGTGGCTGAGCTGGGGTTTGAAGCCAGGTGGTCTGACTTCATTATCTCCTAGGGTTGCTGGGTGGTTATGGTTGCTTCTAGCTCAGTGCACAGAGTCAATACTCAACAAAGTTATTTCTAAATAGAAGTAAAAGAGGATTGATATAGGGGGTGGACAAGGATGGAAATCAGCAGAGGAAAGAGGCAGAGAAGCACATGTGGAAAACCAGGCTGGACAGAAGGACAGGAAATGGGCTGTACAGACAGATCAAGTGGGAATCCAGGGTTTAAACCAAGCCCCGGGCCTCAGCTTCACTGTTGCTTCTTCCAGGACGCCTTCCCTGGTCTCATGTGACTGAATTGGGAGCCCATCCTCCAATGTATCCCACAGCATGTGGGCCAGGCTCCCATCTCAGCACCCACCACACTGGACTGCCATCGCTTTAACTCGCTTTTTGTCTTCACGGTGGGCTCAGCAGTGACTTTGGCTGACTTACCTTTCTGTTTCCAGGGCCTGGCATCCAACCTGACACATAGTAGGTCTCAGCAGCTCTACTCGAATGAATGAACAAATAGGCTCAAAGGGTGTCTAGGCACCAATATTCCCACCTCTAATCCACGCGTTTCCATTCTCACAACAGTGAAGTCCCACTGTGAAAGCCGGCCTGGTCTTCCTCCCCACTCCAAATATGAGCGGATCAGGGTGGGGGTATCTCCTTGGGTCTGTGGGGCTTGTTCCTGGGACGGCAGCCAGGTGGCCAATGGCTACCAACAGCTGGACTCCCAATAGCTAGTCAGGGCCTGAAGGGGAAGCCGTGGCAGGACTGCACCTACCTTGGGCTCTCAGCCACTTTCAGCCCAGACCCTGGCAGTCCTGAAGAGTGTGGCTGGAGCCGAAGCAGCTGGGAATGGCAGGGGAAATCATGCTTTCAGAGCACACCTACCCCCTCTCAGGATCCCCAAGGCGTTCCCAGGGAAGCTGACATGATGTCAGGAGAGAGGGTACCACAGAAACGCCCCTTTCAGGAGACTTCAGAAGTAACAACTTTTCTTACCAAGGTCAGTCCCCAACAAGGCAGGCATGGGGGTCACCCATCCCGGCTCCCACGCTGCCATCCCAGAGAGCCTCTCTCTTCCTCCTTTACTTCCTTTACCAGGAACCTCTACCTGTTCCTTCCACGCCTGGGGCTGCAGAGAGCAGCTCTCTCAGGAGAGTCTCCATGGGAACCTCTAGGGGAATTCCGAGCCCCACAAACCGCCTGGACTTGGCTTCTCTAACAGTTGCTCAAGAATGCTGGCATGCAGATTGAGAGGCTCAGCACAAAAGGCCTTGGTTTTCTTCATTTTCTTTCCCCAACACCGTTGCCCCAGCCAACCCCTAGTACTGAGGAATGTGCCCGATTGTGTAAGCTGGAAACAGGCAGGCCAAGATGTGGCAGGTTTTGGCACGAAGTATAAAGTCGATGTATAATCACCTAACAGGCCCTAGGTCAATTTTTATGGTTTTTTGTTTTTTGAAACAAACTCTCACCCCATTGCCCAGGCTGGAGTGAAGTGGCACGATCTCTGCTTGCTGCAATCTCTACCTCCCAGGTTTAAGCAATTCTCCTGCCTCCCAAGTAGCTAGGATTACAGGAGCCTGCCACCACGCTCTGCTAATTTTTTGTATTTTTAGTAGAGACGGGGTTTCACCATGTTGGCCAGGCTGGTCTCGAACTCCTGGCCTCCAGTGATCCTCCTGCCTCGGCCTCCCAAAGTGCTGGGATGACAGGCATGCGCCACCATGCCTGGCCCAATTTTTATGGTTTTTAATTTGCAGCTTCTATCAGGCCAAACTACTTCTACAAAGCAAAGACAGGCAAAGTTATAGTGGCACCAAGATGCTTGGCATGACTTCCAGGTTTGGCTCTTCCCAGCTGGGAAAAAGCCAGGCTTGAGATTTGTATGTCCAACCTGTACTCTTTGCATTTCCTCTTTTTTTTTTTTTTTTTTTTTTCTGAGACAGAGTCTCGCTCTGCCACCCAGGCTGGAGTGGCAGTGGCGTGATCTCAGCTCACTGAAACCTCTGCCTCCCAGGTTCAAGTGATTCTCCTGCCTCGGCCTCCCAAGTAGCTGGGACTACATACAGGCTCTCACCACCACGCCCAACTAATTTTTGTGTTTTTGGTAGAAACGGGGTTTCACCATATTGGTCGGCCTGGTCTTGAACTCCTGACCTCGTGATCCATCCGCCTCAGCCTCCCACAGTGCTGGGATTACAGGCGTGAGCCACCGCACCCAGCCTGCATTTCATCTCCTGGATGCAAGATACAGCAGGAAACAGGTCATGGCAGTCATTGTGCCAGAGCGATTCAGGTGGCTCTTGCTGGCAGAAATAAAAGACTTCCTGCTAACCCCTGCTCTGGAAAATAAAGTGCCCAGGACATTTCGGGCAGCCCTCAGACATTCAGCAATAAGAAAAGTTATCCATAAATAAAATTGATGTTGTAGGATACAAGAAAAAGATGCAGCTAGGGGTTGGGTAAGACTGTGCAGGCTGGGCTTGGTAAAGGCGTGGCACAGCCCCACAATATTCTTGATGTGGAGGGAGGGGATCAGGCCAGGCTGTGGATCAGCTGAGTCGGCAGCTGCCTCCTTGGCATGCTCTAGGGGGTGATGAAACATCAGGACACTCAGAAGACTTGCAGCCCAGTTCCAGCTCTCCTCCCAAGACCTCAGTAAGTCTCTGAGCTGAGTCATGGGAAGTAGAGTACCTGCTCTACTTCTCAGGATTGTCATGTGGTTCAAACTAAGTGACAGAGCCTATGTGACTGTGCTGGCTATTAAGCTACCGTTTCTCAGCACTCATCCGCCTCTGCTCTGGGATGCTGGAGCTGGGACTCTGCAAACCATGCTCCCCCTGCCAGCTGCTCCTTGTTTCGACTGCCCACAGTGGGGAGTAGTCGAAGGGCATGTCGCAGGACAAGCAGAGGCAAGCAGGACATCTGGGACACAGCATGTCAGGTGGCATTGACGCTCCGTGTGGACCCTGCAGTTGCGCGACCCTGTGGAAATGCTAAACGCTGTCCCTTTTCCATCTCCAGCTTAGGAACACAGACCCTGGTCTCACTTAGAGAGAGTCAATCTTCCAAAACTTTGGGGATAGCTGTTTTCATGATTTAGGTCTCTTTTTTTTCCCTCCTGTGACAACGGACAAGTTGCTTTTTATTAGCAACAGAGCCTTCAGGGCTTCAGTATGGCTGCAGAAAGGTCTGAAGGTGGTGAGGATGGGGAAGTCCTTGCTTCCTGTCCCTAGCGTTGGTGAGCCCGGGCTGAATGAAAGCAGGACAAAAGAATTCAAGTGGCTTGGATTCCAGAGCTATCAGGGTTGTCCTTATGTCCGCACCTGGCCTAGATGTCCCGGCCAGCAGGAAAGAAAGCAGTGCCAAGGGCAGATGAACAGCCCCAAGGATAGGCTTGAAGCAGGAAAGAGAAAGAATTCAAATTGCCAGGGAGAAGGAAAAAGTCACGTAGAGTTCAGAGAAATTATCCACCAAGAGCAATCAGCGATTCACGTGGACATTATTATTCTCAGTTCCAGTGAAATCAGGATTCCATCTGGTTTAAGGAAAATAAAATCTATAGTGTTTAATGATTTTGTTCCCATCATAACACTAAATGAACAAACAACATCTTTAGCTCTGCTTGGAGAAAAACAGAAACGGCTCTAACCAAGTGGTGTTTAAATATGAGCTCACTCTGATTTACCTCTGCTGTGTTTATTCCAGGCTAGCTGCTCTAACCAGCACAGTATTGACATAACAAATGCTAAATCACTACACTGTTGATATTATGCCCTGGGGCATCTTGGTTACCACGACAGCCGCCTGCTCTTTGTGTGTGTATTCCATCTACAGCCTAATTCGGGTTGGCCAAATCCCACAGATGGTAGCTTAGGGCCAGAGAACAGAACATACAGTTGATTTTACTTCCCCATGCAAGAAAATTATAGAAACAGAACAAATACAGTAACTTTCAGAAACATCCTTATCTCACACTGTTTAACATGTAATTTAGAAATAGACTCTTCGGCCAGGTGCAGTGGCTCACGCCTGTAATGCCAGCACTTTGGGAGCCTGAGGCAGGGGGATCACAAGGTTAAGAGATTGAGACCACCCTGGCCAACATGATCTAAGTCCTCAGTGTTCCTTACCTCTTTTGAGATTCCTATTTATTGTAATTTGCTCAAAATAGCTTAGCAGTAATCCAATTGTGTCACTTTTAACATCATAGCTATGTCACCAGTCCTTTCCTCTCTGCCCTTGCCACTCCACCCACCCTAGCTTGATATGAGACTAATAATCTTAACAGGAAATAAAATGAGCAACTATGATTTGAAACTATTCTTGAACTGAATATTCCAAACTTTCCAGATAAACATGAACTGCTGGCTTCCTCTAAAATGTCAGAAATCCCCAGCAAACGTGGCTGGTGTTTGAATAACTAATTAATGTTAGCCACAGTTCTGCAATCAGCAACAACGAATACATCATTCTCATTACAAAAACGATATGTCCAACGTCTCTTATACATGGTTTTGTCAAAGTTGCTATAAAAAGTAAGTTGGGGCCAGGCACGGTGGCTCACACCTATAATCTTAGCAATTTAGGAGGCCAAGGCGTGTGGATCACCTGAGGTCAGGAGTTTGAGACTAGCCTGACCAACATGGTGAAACCATGTCTCTACTAAAAATACAAAAAATTAGCCAGGCATGGTGGTAGGCACCTGTAATCCCAGCTACTCGGGAAGCTAAGGCCGAAGAATCACTTGAACCCAAGAGGCCGAGGTTGCAGTGAGCCGAGATAATGTCATTGCACTGCAGCCTGGGTAACAGAGTGAGATTCCATCTCAAAAAAAAAGTAAATTGGAGAGATTGAGATTATGCCCTTAAAGAGGTAATAGAGGCAGTATTTTAAGATCAATGATCTACTTTGTATATATTCTCGTTAAGACCCAAGCTGGCATAAATTGATATTAACGTGTTCGCCTTTAATTTAACCATGAAAAATGTCTAAAGACTGACATAGAAAAAATACACTTAATTTTTAACCCAAGCCTTCAATCTGATCTGTCCATAAATCTACTTACCATTGAGTTTCTGAACACATAATGCACAGTCATTAATAAAAACATTTGATGGAAAGATTCAGTGACAAAAGTCAGTAGTGGCTGCTTTGAGATTTTAACTGCAACAAACATAAATCAGCAAATCCTCCAAGGAAAAATAGCCCCCTTATAATAAAATCAATACTGCTTTTACAAATCGTCAATAATGCAAAACAGGGCCAATGTCAACAGCAATTGTCCCACAAAGATACACAGGTCCACCATTGTACACCACAAAAATACCACCACCTGCCCATCTTCTAGTGGTAGGAAAGAAGGCATGTTGCAGTTGAGCTCTGTTTTCAGGAGTACCTGGGGGGTGTACCACACACCCCATCCATCATCACCCTCCAGCATGGAGAATCTTCTCCTCAAGCACAGTCTCATCTTCAGATTCTTTCTCCTCTACCTTAACTTCTCCCTCTACATACTGTGGTTCCCAAACACTCATTGTCTTTTTTCTCACAACATTTGGGGTTATCTTTTTTTTTTTTTTTTTTTTGAGATGGAGTCTCGCTCTGTCACCAGGCTGGAGTGCAGTGATGTGATCTTGACTCACTGCAACCTCCGTCTCCCAGGTTTAAATGATTCTCCTGCCTCAGCCTCCCAAGTAGCTGGGATTACAGGCACACGCCACCACGCCCAGCTGATTTTTGTATTTTTAGTAGAGACGGGGTTTCACCATGTTGGCCAGGATGGTCTTGATCTCTTGACCTCATGATTTGCCCACATTGGCCTCCCAAAGTGTTAAGATTACAGGCATGAGCCACACACCTGGCTGGGGTTATTTTATTATCGCCTCCTCACCATACTGTAAGGTTTAGGAATGCAGGTAGCAAATGTTTTGTTAACTTTTCTAGCCGCAGAGCGTAGTATGGTCATGCACTGTGTAATGACAATGGGCCATATGTATGACAGTGGTCCCGTAAGATTATAATAGCACTGAAAAATTCTTCATGACATCTTGATGAGCCTGATCCTGTGCAGGCCTAGGCTAACGTGTGTTTGTGTCTTAGTTTAGTTTTTTTTTTTGTTTGTTTTTTTGTTTTTTTGTTTTTTTGAGACAGAGTCTCTTTCTCTCACCCAGGCTAGAGTGCAATGGTGTGATCTCAGCTCACTACAACCTCCACTTCCCGGGTTCAAGTGATTCTCGCACCTCAGCCTCCCAAGCAGCTAGGACTGTAGGCATATGCTACCATGCTGGCTAATTTTTGTATTTTTAGTAGAGATGGGGTTTTGCCATGTTGGTCAGAATGCTCTTGAACTCCTGTGATCTGCCTGCTTCAGCCTCCCAAAGTCCTGGGATTACAGGTGTGAGCCACCACACCCAGCCTCTGTCTTCAGTTTTAACAACAACAACAAAAAAAAAAAAAAAAAGAAAGAAAGAAAAATAATAAAATGATTTAAAAATCTAACAAAGCTAGTAGCATAAGCATGTAAAGAGAAAAACAGTTTTGTAGAGTTGTACAATATGTGTTTTAAGCTAAGCGTTCTTATAAAAGAGAATACATTTTTTAAAGTTTATAAAATAAAAATTACAGTAAGCTAGGTTTATTATTGAAGAGAGAAAGAAATTGAGTACATTTAGTGCAACCTATGAATACCATGTTTATAAGGTCTGCAGTAGTATACAGTAATGCCCTAGACCAAGCTTGTCCAACCCATGGCCCACGGGCTGCATGCGGCCAAGGATGGCTTTGAATACGTCCCAGGCTTTGAATACGGCTCAACACAAATTCATAAACTTTCTTAAAACATTACGAGATTTATGCACAAATCTTTTTTCTTTTTCTTTTTCTTTTTTTAAGCTCATCAGCTATCATTAGTGTTAGTGTATATTTTTTTTCTTTTTTTTTTGAGACAGAGTTTCACTCTTGTTGCCAGGCTGGAGTGCAATGGCACAATCTTGGCTCACCACAACCTCCGCCTCCCAGGTTCAAGTGATTCTCCTGCCTCAGCCTCCAGAGTAGATGGGATTACAGGCATGTGCCACCATGCCCGGCTAATTTTTGTATTTAGTAGGGACAGGTTTTCTACATGTTGATCAGGCTGGTCTCGAACTCCCAATCTCAGATGATCCACCTGCCTCAGCCTCCCAAAGTGCTGGGATTACAGGCATGAGCCACAGTGCCCGGCTAGTGTTAATGTATTTTATGTGTGGCCCAAGACAATTCCTCTTCCAGTGTGGCCCAGGGAAGCCAAAAAATTGAACACCCCTGCCCTAGGCGTTCACATTCACTCAGCACTCACTGACTCACCCAGAGCAACTTCCAGTACGGCAAGCTCCATTCATGGTAAGTGCCCTATGCAGGTGCACCATTTTTTACCTTTCATACCATATTTTTACCATACCTTTTCCATATTTAGATACAAAAGTACTTACCATTGTGTTACATCTGCCAACAGTATTCAGCACAGTAACATGCTATACAGGTTTGCATCCTAAGAGCAACAGGCTATACCATATAGCCCAGGTGTGTGGTAGGCTATGCCATTCAGGTTGATGGAAGTATACTCTATGATGGTTGCACAATAACAAACTCATCTTATGACACACTTCTCAGAACGTACCCATGTCAGTAAGTGACACGTCTATATAATAGTCCATAAATGTTTGTTTAATAAAGGGGTGTTATAAATTTACCTTTTTGTTTGTTTTTGTATCATGTCCAACTCTTTCCATCTGTTGCTTAGTAGAAGATATCTTTATGTTTTATATAGGATTTCTTTCCTTGGTAGCAACATTCTTAATGACAAAGTATCTTTTTAAAATGCATGTGCTACCATGCATCTTTGCTGATAAAATGAGCATTGTGTGCACTCAGCTACTTTGCTGAACATTAAACTAGCTAACCATGATAAGATTCAGTAACAGACTGTGCTCTTATTATCATCTTAAATAAAATATTAAAGTAATTGGAGAAAAAAGATTCAGTGAAACTAAAATTAGATATGTTCAATCACGTAGAGTGACCAATTCTCTGTAGTATCTGAAAAAAACATATTCAACCAACAAATACTCTTTTCAATTTTTCAAAGAAGGAAGAGACTTTGGGGAGATACTGAATGATTTTGTGTCTTACTGTGTGACTCAGATTTTAGAAGTGATACGACAGAGTGAGAGCAGGACTGTCATCTGGAAATTCCCCAAAATGGGCACTTGTGGTCCAGTCCATTCTGAAACTCTGTGGTGTGGTGTAGACCGGTTGCTAGGCAACCCTGATGATGGGACCATGACTCTCTGCTTCAATAAAGCTGTGCTCCAGCCCAAGTAAACAACACTGCTGCTCTACACAGGCAAAGGGCTGTCAGCATAACATTTTCACTCCTTGCTGAAAGCCTATCATTTCCAGCCTTGGAGGGTACACAGTGCCCTTTCGCTAAGAGGACTCTTCTCCTGAAAATAAGAGGAAACATATTTCAAAGCTAGGACACCGCAGATCAGACCACATAACACTCAGGACCAAATGTTCAGAAAACAGGATTACCACTTTGTGCTTGAGCAGTTGTTTTTCTCTTGCGCTGAGTGTGGAATACTGAAAGCAGGTGTCCACGTTTGCATATGTACTTCCTACGCGGCAATTCTGTTTGCTGGTGGCATTGGCTTGTTGGGTTATTTCTGTTAACCAAGGGAACTGTTTACATTGACTTGACCTAACTAGGATGTTCTGCTCCAAATAATGTTGTTTTAGCTTATAGCCTTCCCTAGGACTTAAAATCTCAATCCTGTGGCATAGCCTTCTTAGGGGAACACAGAAGTGAAGAGGGCATCATCAGAGCTGTTTCACACCTTCCTCTGCCAATATTCTAAGAGACAGATTTTATTTTCTTTATTATTAGTATTTTTTTTTTTTTTAAGACAGAGTCTCTCTCTGTCGCCCGGACTGGAGTACAGTGGTACAACCTCAGCTCACTGCAACCTCCACCTCCTGGATTCAAGCGATCTTCCTGCCTCAGCCTCTTGAATAACTGGAACTACAGACCCCAACACCATACCCACCTAATTTTTGTATTTTTAGTAGACACAGGATTTCACCATGTTGGCCAGGCTGGTCTGAAACTCCTGACCTCAGGTGATCCGTCTAAGTTGGCCTCCCAAAGTGCTGGGATTACAGGTGTGGGCCACCACCGCCTGGACAAGATAGATTTTAGATGGAGCACTCCTTGAGACAGTGAGTTGTTAAATTATTGGAGTTCCCTTAAGCTGTTTTTGAGTAATTCTTCAAGAAACCAGGAGAACTGACTGAGAAGATGAGGCTCTTTCTTCATCTTCCATCACACACACATACTCTCCACCTTTGACTCTGAACTTTTAAAAAAAGGCTTCATGCAGCCAACTCTGTATTTTTTTAAATAAATTTTTAAATAAAAGAAGACAGTAATTTTTGTTGCTCAGCTTGTGTGAAGGTCCTCTGGGTGTTCTGAAGTAGGTCAGTAAACGCCTGTCACAGTGTTATGTGGTGTTATTAAAATATGTCCACAAATTCTTTGACATGCCTTCCTTCAAAAAGGAGAACCTAATTCCTTCCTTCTTGAGTGTGGTGGCTGGATTTACTGACTCACTGCAAATGAAGCGAATGTGGCAGAAATGTGACTCTGACGTTAAGTCATAAAAATGATAACTCCTGTCTGGTTCACTCAGGTTGCTTGTTTTGGTGGAAGCCAACTGCCGGGTAGTAGGGACCCTTAGCCGCCCTCAGGAGAGGCCTGGGTGTTAAAGGGCTTTACCTTGTGCCAAGAGTTAACATCTACTTGCCAGTCATGTGAGTGAACGCTCTTGGAAGTGAATCCTGCACCCCGATCAAGAATTTAGATGATTGTAATCCCTGCCATCTTTTGTTTTATTTTTTCTTTTCTTTTCTCTCTTTCTTACTGCTGTAGCCTTAACCTCCTAGGCTCAAGAAATTCTGCCACCTCAGCTTCCCAAGGAGCTGAGACTACAGGTACATGCCACCACATCCGGCTAATTTGTTTTTTAATGTTAAGGAAATTTATTTTTTATATTTATTTTTGTTATTTTATTTTATTTTAAATTCAGATGATATATGTTCAGGTTTTTTACATGGATATATTATATAATGGTGAGGTTTGGGCTTCTAGTGAACCCATCACCCAAATAGTGAACATTATACCAATAGGTAAGTTTTCAACCCTCACGTCCCTCCCATCTCCCCCTTTATGAAGTCCCCAGTGTCTGTTATTTATATCTTTGGAAATATGTTCATGTGTTTAGCCATTAATAAACCTATTATTTAGCTCTCATAAGTAAGAACATGGGGTATTTGATTTTCTGTTTCTGAGTTCGCTCACTTAGGATAATGGTCTCCAGCTCCATCCATATTGTTGCAAAGGACATGATTGCATTCTTTCTCTTTTTATGACTGCATAGCATTCATATATATATATATGTATATCACATTCTCTTTATCAAATCAACTTTATCAAATCAACTACGCTATTGTAATAATGTTGCAATAAGCACACAAGTGCAGGTGTCTTTTTGATAAAATGATTTATTTTCCTTTGGTTAGATACCCAGTAGTGGGACTACTGTCTCCCTACATTGCCCAGGCTGGTCTCAAACTCCTGGGCTCAAGCAATCCTTCCACCTTGGCCTCCCAAAGTGCTGGGATTATGGGCATGAGCCACTGTACCCAGCCCCAGCCAACATCTTGACTGTAACTTCATAAGAGACCCTGAACCAAACTCACCCAATCAAACTAGTCCCACACTCCTGACCCATAAAAATTGTGAGAGATAGTAAATGTTTATTGTTTTAAACCTCTAAGTTTTGAGATAATTTATTACACAGCAATAGATACACACTGGCTCTCTACCCTCCTGTGCCATAACCAGCTGTTATGGAACTCTTCATCTCCTGAACCTGAACATGACTTTGTAACCCTTCACATGTTGCATTAGGCAGCTACCACCATCAAAGATGAAACCCATTTGTCAGCACAGATCTAGGGGTCCAACTCAAAGAGCTGAACATTTAAGCAAACATTTTATTTTTTTTTTTTTTGGTTTTTTTTTTTTGTTTTTTTTTTTTTTGAGACGGAGTTTCGCTCTTGTTGCCCAGGCTGGAGTGCAAGGGCGCGATCTCGGCTCACCGCAACCTCCGCCTCCTGGGTTCAAGCAATTCTCCTGCCTCAGCCTCCTGAGTAGCTGGGACTACAGGCGCACGCCACCACGCCCAGCTAATTTTTGTATTTTTAGTAGAGACGGGGTTTCACCACGTTGACCAGGATGGTCTCGATCTTTTGACCTCGTGATCCACCCGCCTCGGCCTCCCAAAGTGCTGGGATTACAGGCGTGAGCCACCGCGTCTGGCCGTAAGCAAACATTTTAGAAAGTGTCCCTTTACTCTTAATTGTAAATGAAGACTAAAAAGCAACCTTCCCATTACAATGTAGATGCCACTTACACAGTATTTACAATTGTGTGCACAAGTAAAAGTGTGACCTGTGGAGACTGATTCTTTTGTTTGACACTGGTCTGTTCATGGACTTTTAACTTATTCCATTAAATGCAAGTATCATCCACCAAGTTCAAGAATTTGATCAAAGTGGGCTTCATGTGTGTAACCCAGTTCCCCAGGCTACATTAGTATACAGGTAAAAAATGAGGTCACTATTAAAAGTATAGCTGGGGAATGATGTCAGCAAATGGCAGAGTGGATAGCTCTCAGCTCTTATCTCCCTGCAAACACACACACACACACACACACACACACACACACACACAGCACAAACTGTCAGAACCAACTTTGTCAGAGCTCTGGAAAACAGCCAAAGGTTTAAGCAACCTTGTGAATGCTGAATTGAGAAAAAAGCAACTTGAAAATGGCAGGAAAGCTTTGTGGCATTTTTTCCTGTCTTTGCCCACCTCCTCCCCAGCATGGCAACAGTCCTGAAGAGGTGCCCGTGTTCCCAGAGTGGAACTCTGGTTCCAGGTTCCAGAAGAAGCAGAGCAGATCTCACTCACAAATTATCCCATGTGTCTGTTATAACCTGTCTGGGGACTATGTGAAAGACTGACACAGATGCTTGCATTGGTTTCACCTGACTTAGGCTGGAAAAGTGGCCATTGCTCAAAAAACACAGCAAGGTGAACCGACCATTCACAGAAGCCTGGGGAAAGAGTTTATGGCACAGATGTTCAATAGACAGTCTGAGGCCCAGGAAGAAAGGCTGGGGCAAATTCTTTGTGAAATAGGATCTTCAAAAGCACCTGGGCGTATGGAGGAATCTAGAAAACCATGCACATTCTCAGGGCAAGATGCATGCTCAAAAAAGACATGAGAAGACTCTAAACTTTCACCTCTGGCTAATAAAAGCTGAAGGAGTTTCTTATCACTCCCCAGCCCTAAAGATTGCTAAAGGGAGTCCTCCAGGTTGAAATAAAAGGACACTAGACTGTTGCCATAATGAAGCCATCATGAGGAAATAAAGATCTCTGGTCATGGTAAATACACGGGCTAATATAAAAGCCAGTATTTTTGTATTTTAAAGATTGCTAAAGGGAGTCTTCCAGGTTGAAATAAAAGGACACTAGGTTATTGCCATAATGAAGCCATTATGAGGAAATAAAGATCTCTGGTCACGGTAAATACATGGGTTAGTATAAAAGCCAGTATTTTTGTATTTTTGGACTGTAACTGCATTTTGAATTTCCTACATGATTTAGAAGACAAATGCATAAAAACAATTATAAATTTATGATATTAGAAATACTATATATAAAGAGATGTCATTTCTGACAACAATGACATACGAGGAGGGGAAGGAACCATGTGGGAACAGAGGTTTTACACATCGTTGAAGGTAAATTGGTATCCATTCAAATTAGATTATTATAAATTTAGGATGTTAAATGTAATCCCCAAGGTAAACACATAGAAAATATTTAGAGAATATAGACAAAAGAAAATGAGAAGGAAATCAAAAACTACCCCCCAAAAATCAATTAATCACAAAAGAAGGCAATAATAGAGGAAAAATCTAATATCCTCTAATGATAAGAAAAGACTCTTAGAAAATGAGGAACAGAAGGGAACTTTCTCTATATAATAAAAGGTATTTATGAAAAAAACCCACAGGTAACATTGGACTTAATGGTGAAAGACTAAAAGCTCTCCTACTAAGATTAGAACCAAGACAAGGATGCCTTCTTTCACTGCTGCTATTCAACATTGTACTGGAAGCTCTAGCTACCAGATTGCAAAGAAATTAAAGGCATCCAAGTTGTAAAAGATGTAAAACTATCTCTATTTGTAGATGCCCATGATCCTTTATATAGAAAATCCCAAAGAATCCACAAGAAAGCTACTAGAGTTAATAAACGCAGCCACCAGTAAAGTTGCAGGGCACGATATCGACACACACACTCTTGCCTTATACATACCAGTTACAAAAATTGACTCAAAATGGATCAAAGACTTAAACTTAAGAGCTAAAACTATAAAACTTTTAGGAGAAAACACTGGGGAAAACCTTCATGACACTGGATTTGGCAATGGTTTTGTGGATGAGACACCAAAAACAGGCAACAAAAGAATAAATAGATAAATTAAGCTTCATCTAAATTAAGAAATTTTGTGCCACAGAGGACACTGTTGACAAAATCAAAAGAGCCTACAGAGGGGAGAAAATATCCACATGTCATATATCTGATAAGAGATTAGTATACAGAATAAATAAATAACTCCTACAATGCAACAAAAGAAAAAACAACAACTTAAAAATGGGAAAAAGATTAAATAGACATTTTTCCAAAGAAGATAGATAAATGGCCAATGAATACATGAAAAGATACTTAACATTGTTGGTCATTAAGGAAATACAAATCAAAACCCCAACAAGATACCACTTCATATCTACTAGGATGGTTACAATTTTTTTCAAAAATAGAAAATAACAAGTGTTGGCAAGAATATGGAGAAGTTGGAAGCTTCATACATTGCTGGTGGGAATGCAGCATGGTGCTGCCAGTGTAGAAAACAGTTCAGTGGTTCCTCAAAAAGTTACACATACAATTATCATATGATTCAACAATTCTACCTCTCAGCATATGCTCAAAAGAATTGAAAGGAAGGACTCAAAAAATAGATACTTGTATGCCAATTTTCATTGCAGGATTATTCACATTAGCCAAAAGGCAGCAACAACACAAGTGATCATAAATGGATGAACATAACGGATATCCATAAACAAAATGTGCGATGTATGTACAATGGAATATTATTCAGCTATGTAAAAGAGTGAAGTCCTAATACATGCTACAACATGGATGACCTTGAATACACTGTGCTAATGAAATAAAACACAAAAGAACAAACATTATATTATTCCATTTATATGAAGTACCCAAAATAGGTGAATTCTCAGCAGCAGAAAGTAGACTCAAGGTCACCAGGAGCTGGGGAAGGGAGAATGAGGAGCTATTCTTTGATGGTTACAGAGATTCTGTTTGCTGTGATGAAAAAGTTTTGGAAATAGAACAGTGATGGTTGTACAACATTGTCAACGTAATTAATGCCAGGGAATTGCACACTGAGAAAATTGTTAAAATTGCAAGTTTTATGTTATTGATATTTTACCACAATTAAAAGCAAAAAGTCTAGGTGGGATAAAGGAAAGAGATCTCTTACTTTTCGTGGGGCACTTGTAAGGCGGGTTGCCTCGCCTGGAGCTCGGACACGTCCATCCCTCTCCGTGCCTGGAAACTCCGCACCAGGATCTGCACTCGACACTAACCACTGCACTCGACACCCACCTCTGCATTCGACACCCACCTCTGCACTCAACACTAACCAC